>ML811178.1:12976-40747 GCA_009831015.1 Picea engelmannii | reverse complement strand
GTCTCAATCTCAAAAGGTTGATGCAGATCACGTAAGAAGAGTATTGGAGTTGAGCACAAGTGTTGCTTCATATCATCGAATTCTTATTGTTGTGACTTCCCCCACATGAAATTTTCCTTGACACAACCCTTGGTCACTGGGATGAGGGCCCCTGTAATATGGGAGAATCCCAACACAAACCTGTGATAGAAGTTGGCAAGTCCTAAAAATATTTGAATCTCGGTCAGTGTAGTTGGGGATAACTAGTCATGAATGACTTAGATCTTGGATGGATCCACATGCACACCATGATCATCAACAATGTATCCTAGGTATTGGACATTTTTTATGCCGAAGGAGAATTTTTCCAAGTTAGAATACAACTTGTGTTGTCATAGAGTGTGAAGGACCCAGTGAATATGTTGCAAGTGTTTCTCCCAAGAATGTTTGAAAATGAGTATGTCATCCAAATATACCACCACAAAAGAATTGGTGAAGGGTCACAATATATCTCCCATTAAACTCATGAAAGTTGTTGGAGAATTAGTTAAACCAAGGAGCATGCCTATGCATTCGAAAATACCTTCTTTGGACTTGAAAGAAATCTTCCATACATCAGTCTGTTATATTGGGACCTAGTGGTAGTCAGAATTTAGATCAATATTATTGAAGTACTTAACCCCTTTGAACTGGTCAATAAGGTTATCAATTCGAGGAATTAGGTATTGATTTCTAATTATGATTTTGTTTAGGGCCCTGTAGTTAATACAGAGTCACCAGGTCCCATCTTTCTTCTGCATGAGTACAATCAGGTCTCCACAGGGTAAGGATAGGGGTCATATGTGCCCCTTTTGAAGCAAATCCTAGATATGATGCTTGATTTCCTCATTTTCCATGAGAGAGAGTCGATATACTAGACCATTTGGTAGTGGTGCACTAGGGGTTAGATTGATTGAATGTTTGGCTTGACATTGCATCGGTACCCCGATGGATGAGGAGAATATGTCTTTATATTATTCCATGACCTTGTCCACCTATTTATGTTATGTGGAGAGGCCCAGTGTAGAATCCATGGATTTGGAAGTGACCTTATGTTCACCTTGAGAGAGAATCATGAAGAAGACAAATTTTCTGGTCTGGGAAATGACCTTCCTGCATTTATTAGTAGAGATCAAAGAAATGGTGGTAGGCGTAGCTAACTATGCTATCAGATAAATTTGTCTACCCAAAGTAACAATAATATTATGAGGTCTAGACTCATATAAATTATGGCATTACGACAAGTATGGTTGGCCTAAAAGAACATCACAAACTTTAAGGGGGGAATTATCACAAAATACCTCATTCTTGAAGGGATTGATGTCGTAGGGCATGAGACACTTTTGGTTGATACGAAGATATCTCCCTTGGCAGAGCCACATGATGGTGTAGAGTTACATGTGTGGTGTCATCATTAGGTCCAACCAAATGACGACCACTACTGAGATTATATTCTTTTGGCTTTCGATATCGACAATGAAATGCATCATAATCCCCTTCACCCACATCGATGAGTGAAAAAGGAACTCACTTTCTTTGAATTATTCTGGTGCACTCAGTTGGACCTTAGTGATAGTGATAGTTGCATTGGTTTCTGCATAAATTTTCTGCTTCCCTTTGTATGGATCTAATTTAGAGTCAGAACGTGCCTCTGACTCTGAGGATTTCAGCTCGATCACCAATTATTTCTTCAAGTGACACTCATCAGTGTTATGCTAGGGAATTTTATGGAATTCACACCACTTCCCACTATCTTTCTTCGTCTTCTCAGTACCCTTCTTTGTTTGTGGAATCGAATGGTTGTCCTGAGGGGTTCCATCCATTATTTGTCCTTTTTTCTAAGGATCTATGCACAATTATCCATCATATTGTTCCTTTGTCGCATGATGGATTCCTTGATCAACAGTTTAAAAGGATTTCATGCCCATTTGTCTTTGTTTTCTTCCCCCATGGGATTTCATCGAGGTCGACGAGTACGGTCCTACAAGGGATCAACTACATCAAGTCACAATTCCTTGTACCCTGACTGTGTTGGGGACATGCACAGAGAAACAAATAAAAATCATACCACTCTAATACCATTGATCTATATTTATAAATGGAACAAAATGAAATACATATGTATAACAAAGAAATACACAGAGATACAATAAAACTTGAATTCTATTAATAAAGAGAATATGTTGAAACTGTAAAATTGCATATTGAAATAAACTTGCTTGAATGGTGACAACTTATCTCTGAGAAGATATGTGACGACTACACTCATTAGAAATAAGATGAGTACAATGAGTCTCCAAAGGATTTTTTAACATAAATGATAAAACCCTAAAAATACAAAACCCTAACCCCAAGAGGTGAAACGCCAAAAGGTTTGTGGCCCTCGATGGGGGTAGTTGATACGTCAACTTCCCAAGGGCATAAAATTTTCATATGATCTCTTTTTGGAGTGCTCAATACACCATTGGAAAGGTATGGATGAGGAGTACATATTAAATTTATCCTATCATCTTCATTTGTAGAAAGAATAGGCACTATCGAGCCACAAAAACATCATTTAGAGCCTCAAAACGATCCCAAAAGTTTGGGATGCAAAAAACTAGGGGATCATATTGTCAGCTGCTAATTTTTTTTATCTGGAGGCACTTAGGGTGAGCCATTGGATCCAATTTTCATATTCCTATTTAAGTTTCAGTGTTGTTACTTGTATCCATACCCACATGCAATTAATGAGTCAGGATCATACTATTTTGAAGGTATCTCTTGGCTATTGCATTATCGTTTTGATTGGAATTAGTACAATTGGGTCATCTCTACTCTTTTAGAGTTGATACATTAAATACATTTTATTGGAATACATAGTACTATAATTTGCATTGGTTTGTTAATTTGTTTCATTTGAATTTTATGTTTCCCCTTGATTAATATGTGAAAAATGCTGAAATAGGATTTGTAGGATTTGCTTTTATTTTCATCTTGCAACATGATGTTTTCTACTTCTCTCGTCATCTTCTCGTAAGTTTTCGATATTTAATCCCCACGTGTTCTATTTTATTTTTACTATGAATTTATGTATAGATGAAATCTATTTTAGAATATGATGCAGACCCCCAACCCTCTATCGGCCCTCAGGTCAAGGTCTACTACAGGATCGTTCTAAGTCCTACCCTTGAGTCAGATTGACTCTTCCATTCCCTGCTGGAATCACAAACTATCAGTCCACAGGTCCTTCAGGAAACTCCCCTATGTGAACAGCACTAGGCGCGAGCTCCACCTTCTCCGTGCGACCAAAGAGCTATGACGAAGGTCTAACCCAGAAGGTGCTTGTCACAACTCGCCACTCACGAGTTCGTGAGCTGAAACTCTCGACTCTTCCTTCCCAATCTCGCGATACCCGAAATGTTGATATGGGTATGACTCCTTCCCTTGTCAGCGCCCTCTGCACATGACCACCAGCTAGTCTTAACACTAACACTTCTTGCTACTTGCCACTTCACGAGTTTCAACGTTGAGCCCCCATGCTCTTATCTCACGAACTCCCGAGATGCGAGAAGTCAATGGAGTCTTGACTCCTTTTTCTAGGCGACGCGTGTCCGCCTATCTATCACACAAGCCCACCTTTTGATTCTATCACATGTCCACACTTGTGCCTTGGCTCTTGGCACTTCGCAACTTCTACAGTAGAGACGAGGTCCTCTCAACCTACAAACCTCTGAATGCACGATGTGCGATGAGAATCTATCCAACGGTCCTCCCTCGACCTGGATCTAACGACTATCCTTGCTCCTCATGATTTCGCAACTTTGTGACTTGGAGAACCCAACCCCTGGGCTCTCACCTTGCGAACCTCCGAGTTTGAAAAGCTTTCACTTAGACTTCTTCTTCACTTTGTCGATCCTTCGATCGTTGCCACTTGTCCTCCCCTGATGGAAGGCTCTGATCTTCTCGCGACTTCGCCACTCGCAAAGTCTAGGTGCTCACCTCTATGAGTCCCAGTGCCTGAATCTCCAAAATGGATGATTCTGTGACATGCGTCCTCCCTTAGATGGACAACTCAGATCTAATTCACAGTTTCACGATTTCTGAGGTTGAGTGCCCAGAATTTCATCCTTCGGACTCCCGAACTCCCGAATGTCAAAATCCTGATATGATACTCCTTTGGGACTTTTGCTCTGCTGTGCACGAAGGTTTAACCCCCGTGTATCTCTTGTCAGATATAATGGCTGTCGAATATTATGAGTGAGATACCACGGCTCAGAATCTCTTCAGCTCTGTGTGCTCTTCCACTACTTCCTGGACATGAAATCTTCAACGGTCCAGATCTCTTCGGCTTAATCCAACAACAACTATTGCTCCTCCCGAGCTTTGCGCTTTTCTTCCCAGACTTAGAAGAATTTTTTAATTCTTCAAAGTCTTCGACCTTTGTCTTCTTCCTCCTTGAGCTCTTCACGATTGGAATCCTCACCTGCACATATAGAAACACAGTATCCCTCCTAACCTTTAGGGAACCCCGAACTCTTCAAAGAGTTATGTGGCTTCTACACTCCTTGCAGAGTCTTCACACACACAAAGGTGCTATCTCTTCTGAGATTCCTGCTACTCAGACCTTAAGGGAACTAAATCCTTTTCCCTTCTCCCTCAGATGGAGAATTCGGATTCCCTCCTGGCTATCCTTCACTCAAGAAACCTCTTGCTGAGTGTTTAGGGTGTTTGGAAACCCTACAAAGATCCTTCAGTGGATTCTCCTTCAATCTCTGAACTCAAAGAGTTCTTTCTTCTCTTGCCTACCTGCACACTGTCTCAATTCCCTCCTGCCAGAGTTGTATATAACTCCTCAAAGATTTTGTCTTGTTCTGAACTCACAATGAAGTTCTTCTCCTATGCACTCCTTGCACTGGCTTAATGCCCACTTGGCAGAGCTTTACAGAACTCAAAGAGAGTTTTTGTCTGCAATTGTGTTCTTCTCCATAGCCTTGCCTCCTGAGGTGTTCAACAACCTCATAGGTCTTCTTTGAGTTGATGATTTCTGATGCAGGAGCATCGCCAACTCATCAAGCGAGCCAACGCGGAAGCGGAAGACAGTTGGACAAGCCAGCACAAATTTTGAAAACACTTTGGGAATTGTTGCATAAATATTTAGTGAAATCATTTATGAAAGAGCACACTTGTACATTGTAATGGACCTTGAGCGGATAGCTCTCGTCCGTAGTAGATAGACGGCATTTAAAATAGTTAATGCTGGTAGATAGGAATTTAATTCTAGATTTGATAGCTTTAGAGTCCAAGAGGGAAAACGGATATAGACACCCTCATTATATCATTGTAACATTAGCATGAATAGGAGAGAAGAAGAGAAAGCAGGGAATTGTATGAAGAACACCCATGTACAGGCATTTGAATTAATAGAAGAAAGCTTAATTCAAATCCATGGTTTTGTGTTGTTTCTCTGTGTATTGATGTTATGCTCATGAATGTTTGTTTCCTGTCATACATTTTCTTTTATATGCTGTGTATGTGATTTCATGGTTGAGTTGAAGTCTGAGAGGAAGAGTGAATGAGTTTCAATTGTTTCTCTAATTGAGCTAGAGGATTCTTGCAAGGAGTGCAGTTGAATTTGTCCGCAAGGAGTGCGTCGACAGCAGGGTTCAATTAGAGATAGATTTTGTTCTCATTTCTTTGAAGGTGCAGTTAGACACAGTGTCGTGCAAGGAGTGTGTAGGCCAAGCTAAGTCTCAGAGTTGCGACTCTGAGAAAAGTATCTGGAGACTGTTGCTGCAGGTATGAGCCGAGTCGAACGACTTCAACACTTATATGTTGTTGAATATTTTCCGCAAGGAGTGCGCACAAGAAGTTCTCTGAGGGACTTGAGAATTCGAGAACAAACTCAGGAGGTATAGGCCTTTGAGTTCACTAAAGGATAAGTGCAGGGAAGCTGTCGTTGGAAGTCAGAGAGAAGCATCGCAGGTTGGCGAACGAGTGAACGAGTCTCATGGGGAGACACTCCTTCATTTCGCAGAATCATCAAAGGGAGGACGGATGGACGAAATCCTCTGAGGAGATTTCACGAAGTTCCGTGGGCTGTTGGATCTCACGGAAGTGTAGGAAGGTTACAGTGTAAGTCTGGAAGAGGTTCGGAGTTCAGGGAGAAAACAGAGCCCTCGATCCTGAGTCACCAGGACCGTCGGATCCACACGTGACATCGGGCATCGGGAGTTCGCGAGTTGAAACTCCAAAGGATTGCATGAGGAGTTGCGATATCACGAAATGCGATATCCCGATAGGATCAGAATCATCCATCGTGTGGGACACGTGGCAGGAGATTCTGAGGAGTCGGCGCTCGGGGCATCGGAGTTCTCGAAGGTAAGAAACACTTGCCGCTTGGAATTGCGAAACGCGATATCCCAATGGAAGGATCATGTGGGCCACAGTCAGGGTCAGTGGAGGACAGGTGGCATACCATATCGGGGATCGGGAAAAGGTAAGTCTCGAATCCTTGGGCATTAGGATTTGCAATCCCATAAAATCTGAATTCCCGATAGGAATAACGGGAAGTTGAAGGGACAGCTCACGCGTGCGTCAGAGTTTCGGCGTATCGGGCATCGGGAGTTGAAGAGCGAGTTGTTGAGCATTTCGAGTAGCGAGACTGCGATATGGGAAATCCTGACAGGAGGAAGTCAGTGTTGACTGATATCAGATCTCGAGGATTTGAGAGCCCAGTGATCAATAATGAACTTGCGAAGCTGCAAGTTCCGATCCTCCGATAAGTAGAGAAAGGGGGGATCACGCGAAGAGTTTTTGTGGGTAAGCAAAATTCCTGATAGGGAATTAGAATAACCTTTGAGTTCTTCGGGCCGAGGAGAAAAGAAGATCCTGAGAGCGGGCAAGGAGTGCCTAGTAGGAGGTAGCTCGTGCCTTGCGTCAAAGTGGTATCAGAGAAAGGAAGACTCTTTGTTTCCTGTAGCAGAGAGAGAGAGAGAATTCACCATGCCGCCCAGAAGAGAGAGACATTCACCTGACCCAGAGGATAGGGAGGTGCGGAGAAGAGGCAGGCCGGTAGGAAATCCAGAAATGGAGAGACAGATGTGAGATCTCAGAGCAAGACTCGAGGAGATGGAAACAGCTCAAAGACACACAGCTAGTGCAGGGGATCTCAGTGATTCCGAGAGCGAAGTTGAAGTTGAACGCGAAGAGGAAGTTGCAGCCGAGGATGAAGCCAACGAGCGGTTGATTAAAGCTATTGCGTGGATGGGTGTGAAGGAAAAGATGGACATTCCAGTTTACGAGGGAAATCTGGATGCGGAGGAGCTTCTAGACTGGATTAGAGCTCTTGACAGCTACTTCGATTATGAAGATATCGAAGAGGATAAAAAGGTCAGACATGTTGTCACACGCCTGAAGGGACATGAAACATTGTGGTGGGACGAGCTATAAGCAGATAGATGCTGCAAAGGAAAGTAGAATATCAAGAGTTGGGATCGAATGATTGTGAAGATGAAGGCAAAGTTCATCCCAAGAGACTATCAAATCACTCTGTTTAGGAGGATGCAGAACCTGAGACAGAAGCTGATGACATTCAAGGAATACACTGAAGAATTCTATCAACTGAACATCAAAGCAGGTCATCGGGAGAGCGATGATGAGAAGGTGGCTAGATATCTGAATGGTCTGAGATACGACATTCAGGATGAATTGAGCATGGTAATCATCTGAACTGTGGAGGATGCTTATCATATGGCTCTGAAAGCGGAGGAAAAGCTAAGCCGCAAGCAAGGTCAGTGAGGGTGAGGCAAGAGTCATCCCAGAGGCAAAGCAGTTGCCCAGGACAAGTACCAGAAGCCCAAGGAGGAATGGAAGAAGCCTCAGGGTAAATTTGAGAGAGGTGGGACCTCATAGAAAGGACCATATGTTGAACAGAGAGGGTAGCATAATGAGAAGAAGGGAGATTATGTTGACGCAAACACCTTTCCTCATACCAGAGGCAGAGGACGAGGAAGAGGTGGAGTGATGACATGCTTCACAGGTGGAAAGCAGGGGCACAGGTCATTCGAGTGTCCAGAGAAAAAGAAGGACATCGGAGAAGCTCACATCACTGAAGTGTAGAGGCGTGATGCTGAGGATGAAGGTGCAGAAGGTGGAAGATTTCTTGCGATGCATAAAGTTCTTTTGACACCCGAGAAGGAGGTGGAGAGTTCAGCTCAAAGGACTAGAATTTTTAGAATAGCTTGCAAGACCAAGGACAGGGTATGCAAGGTTATCATGGACAACGGTAGCACAAACAATCTCGTTTCAACCGAGATGGTGGAAAAGCTAGAGCTGGAGACAACTGATCACCCGAGCCCATACAAAGTTTCATGGCTACAGAAGGGACATCATGTAAGTGTCACTAAACAATGATTGGTTGAATTCAAGATAGGAGGGTATAACGATAAAGTACTATGTGATGTCATTCCTATGGATGTATGTCATTTATTGTTGGGTAGACCATGGCAATATGACAGAAATGTGGTTCATGACGGGAGAATGAACACATATACCCTGGAGAAGAATGGGAGAACCCATATGTTTCTTTTGATAAAGGATAAAGAGGTGAAGCCGGAAGTAAGAAACATAATACTTCTCATGAGTGGGAAGGAACTTCTTACAGAGGTGAAGAAGAAAGAAGATCCACAATTCTTTGTGGTCAAGAAGCTGAGAATTGTTCTGACTAGCACAAGAGTGGATGATTTACCAGGTGAGATTCAGGAACTGCTGGAAGAGTTCACTGACATTGTGGTGGATGAATTACCTCGTTCATTACCACCGATGAGGAGTGTGAGTCATCACATTGATCTCATACCAGGAGCTAGTTTTCCGAATAAAGCTATGTACAGGTTGATGCCACAGGAAAATGAAGAGGTTAAAAGACAGGTCCATGATTTATTGGACAAAGGATTAGTCCGAGAAAGCTTGAGTCCATGTGTTGTTCCGACAGTACTCAGTCCAAAGAAGGATGGAGGATGGAGAATGTGTATCGACTCAAGGGCAATCAATAAGATAACCATCAGGTACAGGTTTCCATTACCGAGGATGGATGATATGATGGACAGCCTGAGCGGGGCAAATTACTTTTCAAAGATTGATTTGAAAAGCGAATACCATCAGATTCGCATGAGGGAAGGCGATGAATGGAAAACAACGTTCAAGACAAACGAAGGTTTGTATGAATGGCTTGTCATGTCATTTGGCTTGACAAATGCATCGAGTACCTTTATGAGATTGATGAATGAAGTCCTTAGGGAATTCATCGGGAAGTTTGTCGTCGTATATCTGGATGATATACTGATTTTCAGCAAGACCAAGGCTGAACACTTGAAGCATTTGGCTACAGTGATGAGGAAGCTACATCAGGAGAAGCTGTTAATAAATATGAAGAAGTCCTCATTTATGAAGATAGAGCTCAATTATTTGGGATTTGTTATATCAGCGAATGAATTGAGGATGGATCCAAGTAAGGTAGAATTAATTAAGAATTGGCCATCACCGAGGAATATATTTGAGGTGAGAAATTTTCATGGTTTGGCTAGTTTCTACCGAAAATTCATCAGGAATTTCAGTGGGATTAGTGCAGCGATGATGGATATAGTGAAGAAACGACATAAGTCTTTTCACTGGACAGCAGAGACTGAGAAGAGCTTCAATCTGTTGAAGCAGAAGATCACAGAACAACCAGTGTTGGTGTTGCCATATTTTATGAAGACATTTCAGGTGAAATGTGATGCAAGAGGGTTTGACATAGGTGCGGTCTTGAGCCAGGAAGAAAGACCAGTTGCATATTTCAGCGAGATGTTGGATGAGGCAAAACTGAAATACTCTACGTATGATAAAGAATTCTATGCTATCATACAAGTGCTGAAGAAGTGGAGGCATTACTTGATCCCGAAAGAATTTGTATTGTACAGTGATAATCATGCATTGCAGTTTGTGACTCAACAAGAGAAGTTGAATCAGAAACATGCAAAATGGGTAGAGTATATGCAGAATTTTACATTTGTAATTAAACACATTTTGGGTACTGCTAACAAAGTGGCTAATGCTTTGAGCAGGAAGTGTTTGTTACTGCAAGAATTCCGAGTCAAAACATTGGGGTTTGAAAATCTCAGGGACATGTATGTAGGTGATGCAGATTTTGGAGAAGTGTATGAAGTAGATGAGAATCTAGTTCTTAGAGACAGAAGCCCTTGGATAGATTATATGATCCAGGAGGGATTGCTCTTCAGAGGCAATCAACAGTGCATTCCAAATTTCTCCATGAGGGAGAACCTTTTGAAAGAGAAGCATAGTGGAGGCTTGGCAGGACATTTCGGTCATGATAAGACATTCGCAAAGATGAGCGAGTCACACTTTTGTCCAGGGATGTGAGAAGATGTCAAGAGGTTTGTTGACAGATGTCAAATTTGCCAACATTCAAAGGGAAAGAAGTAGAATGCAGGATTTTATCAGCCATTGCCCATACCAGAGAGGCCATGGGAGGCGATAAGCATGGATTTTGTATTGGGATTGCCAAGGACACAAAGAGGATTTTATTCCATCTTTGTGGTTGTGGACAGGTTTTCTAAGATGGCACATTTTATCCCATGCCAAAAGACCAGTGATGCAACACACATCGCAAATCTATTCTTCAAGGAGGTCATTCGACTTCATGGATTGCCGAAAAGCATAGTTTTGGACAGAGATACCAAATTCATAGGGCATTTTTGGAAGACCTTATGGAAGAAGCTGGGGACTAACCTGGCATTTAGTTCTGCTTATCATCCTCCGACGGATGGACAAACAGAAGTGGTCAATAGGAGTCTGGGAGACTTGCTGAGAAGCTTAGTGATAGAGCACCATAGCAGCTAGGATAGCATATTACCACAAGCAGAGTTCGCATACAACGACTCAATGAACCGGAGCACAGGCAGAAGTCCATTTCAGGTTGTATATGGAATGCAGCCGAGAGGAGTTTCTGAACTGAGAGATTCAGAACAGATTGCTACTAGCAGCGCTAGTGGAGAAGAGTTTGTTGAGGCGATGAAGGAACTTCACAGTCAGGTGAAGGAGCGACTGTTGAAGTCAAACCAGGAGTACAAGCGCAGAGCAGATTAGCATCGGAGACAACTTCAGTTTGAAGTTGGCGATCTGGTTCTGGCACATTTAAGGAAGGAAAGGTTCCCGAGAGGAACATACAATAAGTTAAAGATGAAGAAAATTGGGCCATGTAAGGTCTTGAGAAAATTCAGAGAAAATGCTTATGAGATTGAGTTGTCGGATGGCATCAGAATATCTCCGATATTCAATATTGCATATCTATACCCGTACAGGGCTGGAGAAGCAAAGACTAGAACTGAGCAGCCAATGATCCAGTGGATGAAACAATTTCCAGTTGCAGAAAAACCACAGATGGAGTGCATATTGGACAAGCGAGTGAGTAAGAAGACCCGAAGGAAGGAATACTTCGAGTACCTGGTCAAATGGAAGAACCACCCAGTGGAATATGCCAGCTGGGAGAGTGAAGTAGTGATACAGAAGCATGGACATACCATGCAGAAGCTCATGGACAGGAGCCCATGAAATTTTTCAAGCCAGGGAGTATGATGCAGGAGCATCGCCAACTCATCAAGCGAGCCAGCGTGGAAGCGGAAGACAGCTGGACAAGCCAGCACAAATTTTGAAAACACTTTGGGAATTGTTGCGCAAATCTTTAGTGAAATCATTTATGAAAGAGCGCACTTGTACATTGTAATGGACCTTGAGCGGATAGCTCTTGTCCTTAGTAGATAGACGGCATTTAAAATTGTTAATGCTGGTAGATAGGAATTTAATTCTAGATTTGATAGCTTTAGAGTCCAAGAGGGAAAACGGATATAGACACCCTCATTATATCATTGTAACATTAGCATGAACAGGAGAGAAGAAGAGCAAGCAGGGAATTGTATGAAGAACACCCATGTACAGGCATTTGAATTAATAGAAGAAAGCTTAATTCAAATCCATGGTTTTGTGTTGTTTCTCTGTGTATTGATGTTATGCTCATGAATGTTTGTTTCCTGTCATACATTTTCTTTTATATGCTGTGTATGTGATTTCATGGTTGAGTTGAAGTCTGAGAGGAAGAGTGAATGAGTTTCAATTCTTTCTCTAATTGAGCCAGAGGATTCCTGCAAGGAGTGCAGTTGAATTTGTCCACAAGGAGTGCGTCGATAGAAGGGTTCAATTAGAGATAGCTTTTGTTCTCATTTCTTCGAAGGTGCAGTTAGACAAAGTGACATGCAAGGAGTTCGCAGGCCAAGCTAAGTCTCAGAGTTGCGACTCTGAGCAAAGTATCTGGAGACTGCTGCTGCAGGTGTGAGCTGAGTCGGACGACTTCAACACTTAGACGTTGTTGAGGATTTTCTGCAAGGAGTGCACGCAAGAAGTTTTCTGAGGGACTTGAGAAGTCAAGAACAAACTTAGGAGGTATAGGCCTTTGAGTTCACTAAAGGATAAGTGCAGGGAGCTGCCATTGGAAGTCGGAGAGAAGCATCGCAGGTTGGCGAATGAGTGAATGAGTCTCGTGGGGAGACACTCTTTCATTTCGCAGAATCATCAAAGGGAGGACGGACGGACGAAATCCTCTGAGGATATTTCGCAAAGTTCTATGGGCCGTTGGATCTCACGGAAGTGTAGGAAGGTTACAGTGTAAGTCTAGAAGAGGTTCAAAGTTCAAGGAGAAAACAGAGCCATCGATCCTGAGTCACCAGGACCATCGGATCCACACGTGACATCGGGCATCGGGAGTTCGCGAGTTGAAAATCCAAAGGATTGCATTAGGAGTTGCGATATCACAAAACACGATATCCCGATAGGCTCAAAACCGTCCATCATGTGGGACACGCGGCAGGAGATTCCGAGGAGTCGGCGCTCGGGGCATTAGAGTTCTCGAAGGTAAGAAACACTTGCCGCTTGGAATCATGAAATGCGATATCCCGACGGAAGGATTGTGTGGGCCATAGTCAAGGTCAGTGGAGGATAGGTGGCATACCATATCGGGGATCGAGAAAAGGTAAGTCCCGAATCCTTGGGCATCAGGATTCACGATTCCACAAAGTCTGAATTCCCGATAGGAGTAACGAGAAGTTGAAGGGACAGCTCACGCGTGCGTTGGAGTTTCGTCGTATCGAGCATCGGGAGTTGAAGAGCGAGTTGTTGAGCATTTCGAGTAGCAAGACCACGATATGGAAATCTTGACAGGAGGAAGTCAGTGTTGACTGATATCGGGTCTCGAGGATTTGAGAGCCCAATGATCGATAACGAATTTGCGAAGCTGCGAGTTCCGATCCTCTGATAAGTAGAGAAAGGGGGGATCGTGCGAAGAGTTGTTGTGGGTAAGAAAAATTCCCGATAGGGAATTAGAAGAACCTTTGAGTTCTTCGGGCTGAGGAGAAAAGAAGATCCTAAGAGCGGGTGAGGAGTGCCTAGTAGGAGGTAGCTCGTGCCTTGCATCAATTTCAGCTCATGTGCCCACCTGGCACGTCTTTTTCTGAATCCACAGAGTTCAGAAGTGCTTCTCAGCACTAGTATTCAGAGTCCGCAGTACTCTATCATGCCTTCCTGGCATGAAACCACAAAGAACCTTTCAAGCCTGAAAATCAAAACAACTCCTGCAACTGCAGACCTACAACATACATTCACAGTATAAATAGAACACACACAAACATTCATTCAACATAGGAAATATGCAGGAAAAAATGTTGTTTGTATTAAATGGAAAATGCCTGTTTTTACAAGGTGTTCCTGAGCATGGCCTGTAGCAAGGTCTCGGCTCCTTCTCTTGCGCACTCACTCTCTCTTGTGCATACTCCAACTATTAACACTCTACTACTACTAAAATGAGATCGTAATTGATCTTTTACAAGAGGGGCTCTTCGAGCTCTTCCCTCCAATCTCACCTACCCTATTCAATGGCATTGAATGGGCTATCTAGTCCACAAATCAGATCTAGATCTCAGCCTTCAAACATTAAAGGCCTACCTACTTCTACACCTATGCAAAGCACGACCTCACAGCTCAATAGCCTAAAACATTTAATTACATTCAAATTCAAATCGAAATGAGGCTGCGCCTCTCTTGAACACGCGATTTGAATCCACTGACGTGGCTAGATGACTGGTTCGTCGTCCTAGAGAGATGCTCCTGCATCATACTCCTCGGCTACAAAATTTATGAGCTCCTGCTCATGAGCTTCCTCTCTCAACTGTGGAAATCCTCCTGGATCCCAAACAAATTTCTAGAGCTGTTCATCTGCTCCATCTCCCTACTGCTATTGCTTCTACTGCACTGCTACTGCTTATGCTTTTCTTCCCAGCTTCTCCTCACTGGTAGTCTCTTTTGACATGATCATCAGCTCCTTGATCATCTCGATCACTTCGTCCAGCTGCTCCAGTGGCTAGCTCTTCTCATGCAATCTCCTCGGCTACAAAATTTTTCTGTAGTCTGGCAGACCACAATGATCTCCCATGCCTGCTTCATCAACAGCTTCCAACTTCGCCTGTTGGATGTGCACACTCTGTACTTTCACCCTCTCTTCCAGGGCTTCAATTTGCTCATACAGATCAGCCAAACTAATGTTGTCTGCTTCTTCTTCTTCTTCTTCTGCAACCTCCCATGTTGCAGTCCTTTCAGCTACCTGGTTGAAAGTATTGAGCCACTCCTCGGAATGCTCATCCTCTTCTTCTTGGGTAGCCTCAGATATATTCTCCAATTCTTCTTTGATAGTCTCAGCTAGCTGTCCTACTTTTATTGTTGCTACCTCAACATCTGAAACACATAATTATTCCTCCTCTTGTTCAAACGGTAGGAATATTTCAATTCCCCCAATCATTAGAAGATTCCTCAGATCCTCCTCTTCTATCATCTGCATCTACTGATTGAAATCCAACTCTGAGCTCATCTCCTCTGTCAGCTCCCCAGGCTGATTCAAACTCACTTTTAGGTTTATGAGACCCTCACGTAGCCTCATCTGTTTATCCCTGCCCACCTGGAAATATGGGACTTCTTTGTTGCTTCCCTTCCAGTCCATGAGATCCCGCAATGACCTCATATCATTTCCCTCCTGGAAATGTGAGATTCCCCGACTGTCCTCATGACAGTCTGTGAGATCCCGTAGAAATCTCAACTCCTTGCCCTCCTGGCAATTGAGAATTTCTGGGCAGTTTTTGAGATCTTCAGCTGATCCCATTTCATCCTCAGCATCACTGAGATTTCTCCCAGTCTCTGGTTCACATATCTGAACCACTTCCTCTGTTCTGTCGAGGTTTTCAGCATGCCTCAACCATCTTCTCAACAGTCTACATTGTATTTTGAAGATCAACTCCTTGACTGGCCACTTTGCTTTTGTCTTCATGGGCCATTCATATACCCATCTCGACTTGGCATTCTGCTACATCTCAAATGCAAGTTCATCCATTCTCACCCTCATCTTGACAAGTTCTTCATCCCATTCAGCTTCGCTCATCAGCTCTGGGTCTTTCCTTCCAGCACTAGTATAGCGTTTAGTAGCCATCTTGTTGTTCTTCTCTACCCTGCTGGAAAAAAAAATTCTATCACTCTGATCCTGAGTGTTTCCAGCCTCTTCCTACAGTCCTCCAGACCGTCTTATGGATTGTTTCCTACCTACAAACAATCATCACAGAGTCTCCAGTGCTCTGTCTCCTTCCTTCTCCTTTTGTCTGCAATGTACAAACATAGTTCTCTCTCTGATACCACTTGATGCAGACCCCCAACCCTCTATTGGCCCTTGGGTAAAGGTCCACTATAGGATCAATCTAAGTCCTTCCCTTGAGTTGGATTGACTCTTTGATTCCCTGCTGGAATCACAAACTATCAGTCCACAGGTCCTTCGAGAAACTCTCCTATGTGAACAACACTAGGAGCGAACTCCACCTTCTCCGTGCGACCACAGTGCTATGACCAAGGTCTAAGCTAGAAGGTTCTTGTCACAACTTTCCACTCGCGAGTTCATGAGTTAAAACTCCCGACTCTTCCTTCCCAATCTCGTGATACTCGAAATACCGATACGAGTATGGCTCCTTCCCTTGTTAGTGCCCTCTGCACGTGACCACCGACTAGGATTAACACTAGCACTTCTTGCTACTCACCACTTCATGAGTTTCAATGTCGAGCCCCCATGCTCTTATCTCATGAATTCCCAAGATGCAAGAATTCAACGGAGTGTTGACTCCTTTTTCTAGGTGATGCGTGTCTGCCTATCTATCACACGGGCCCACCTTGTGGTTCTACCACGTGTCCACACTCGTGCCTCGGCTCTCAGCATTTCATGACTTTTGCAGTCAAGACGAGGTCCTCTCAACCTCCAAACCTTCGAATGCATGATGTGTGATGAGACTCTGATCCAACGGTCCTCCCTCAACCTGGATCCAACGACTATCCTTACAACTCGTGATTTCGCAACTTCGCGACTTGGAGCACCCAACCCCTGGGATCTCACCTTGTGAACCTTTGATTTTGCGAAGCCTTCACTCAGACTTCTTTGGCACTTTTCCAATCCTTCGATCGCTACCACCTATCCTCCTTCGATGGACGGCTCTGATCTTCTTGTGACTTTTCCAATCGCAAAGTCTAGGTGTGCACCTCTGTGAGTCCTAGTGCCTGAATCTCTGAAACGGACGATTTTGTGACACGCGTCCTCCCTCATATGGATGACTTAGATCTAATTCATAGTTTCACGATTTCTGAGGTCGAGTGCCCGAACTTTCATCCTCTAGACTCCCGAACTCTAGAATGTCGAAATCCCGATATGATACTCCTTCGGGACTTTTGCTCTGTTGTGCACAAAGGTTTAACCCCCATGTATCTCCTATCATATCTAACGGCTATCGACTATTCTGAGCGAGATCCCACAGCTCAGAATCTCTTCGGCTCTGCTTACTCTTCCACTGCTTCCTAGACTTGAAATATTCAACGGTCCAGTTCTCTTCGGCTTAATCTGATGGTAGTTGTTGCTCCTCTTGAGCTTCGCGCTTTTCTTCCCAGACTTAGAACAATTTCTGAATTCTTCAAAGGATTCGACCTTTTTCTTATTCCTCTACAAGCTCTTCACGATTGGAATCCTCACCTACACGTATAGAAACATGGTATCCCTGTTGACCATTAGGGAACCCCGAACTCTTCAAAGAGTTATGTGGCTTCTGTACTCCTTGCAGAGTCTTCACACACACAAAAGTGCTATCTCTTTTGAGCTTCCTGCTACTCAAACCTTAAGGGAACTAAATCCTTTTCCCTTCTCCCTCATATGGAGAATTTGGATGCCTTCCTGGCTATCCTTCACTCAAGAAACCTCTCGCTGAGTGTTCAGGGTGTTCGGAAACCCTGCGAAGATCCTTTAGTTGATTCTTCTTCAATCTCTGAACTCAAAGAGTTCTTTCTTCTCGTGCCTACCTGCACACTGTCTCAATGCCCTCCTGGAAAAGTTGTATAGAACTCCTTAGAGCTTCTGTCTTCTTCTGAACTCATAGCAGAGTGCTTCTCCTGTGCACTCCTTGCACTGGTTCAATGCCCACTTGGTAGAGCTTTACAGAACTCAAAGAGAGTTTCTGTCTGCAACTGTGTTCTTCTCCACAACCTTTCCTCCCGAGGTGTTCAATAACCTCAAAGATCTTCTTTGGGTTGATGATTTCATCTCTTGTGCCCACCTGGCACGTATTTGTCTGAATTCGTAGACTTCGGAAGTTCTTCTCAGCACTGGTATTCAGAGTCCACAGTACACTGTCACGCCCTCCTGGCATGAAACCACAAAGAACCTTTCAAGCCTGAAAATCAAAACAACTCCTGCAACTACAGACCTACAACATACATTCACAGTATAAATATAACACACACAAACATTCATTCAACACAAGAAATATGCAGGAAAAGTTGTTGTTTGTATTAAATGGCAAATGCGTGTTTTTACAAGGTGTTCTTGAGCACAACCTATAACAAGGTCTCGGCTCCTTCTCTTGCGCACTCACTCTCTCTTGTGCATACTACAACTATTACCACTCTACTACTACTAAAATGAGATCGTAATTGATCTTTTACAAGAGGGGATCTTCGAGGTCTTCCCTCCAATCTCACCTACCCTATTCAATGGCATTGAATGGGTTGTCTAGTCCACAAATCGGATCTAGATATCAGCCTTCAAGCATTAAAGGCCTACCAACTTCTACGCCTGTGCAAAGCACAGCCTCATGGCTCAACAGCCTAAAACATTTAATTGCATTCAAATTCAAATCGAAATGAGGTTGCGCCTCTCTTGAACACACGATTTGAATCCACTGACGTGGCTGGCTGGCTGGCTGGCCATCGTGGAGAGATGCTCTTGCATCAGAATGTGGATGTCAGTATGTTTTACTGGTCAATGAATAAGTGTAGGGGGAGTCTTTTTCCTCTCT
Organism: Picea engelmannii; assembly: GCA_009831015.1. Taxonomy (NCBI): domain Eukaryota; kingdom Viridiplantae; phylum Streptophyta; class Pinopsida; order Pinales; family Pinaceae; genus Picea; species Picea engelmannii. The sequence goes on along the minus strand of ML811178.1, from coordinate 22,280 downwards.
GACACCTAGTTAGTGGCATTGAAAGTTTCCATGCATGCCCATTCTCGATGCTCAGTGGGAACTCATCTAACCTTTTTCATACCAGAAGACTTTGGAGCTACTAGACGTGAGAAGAGAGGATAAGAAAGTTTCTCTGGGAGAACCTACCCCTACACCAAAGTTTGGCACCATAGAGGATGATAATTACGTTGATATACGTCCCCCTATTGGAATTGATGGATTAATTAACCTTTTAATTAAAAATTCTAATAGTATGTTGAACTATTAAATATGTTGGCATATTCTTCATCATCATCCCAAATCAATGAATGAGATTTAATGTTCTTAACTTCCTTTCATTTATGAATTCCTACATTTCCTTGTTTACTTTTTCACATTTACTTAATATGAGTAATGACGCAGACCTCCCCGACCCTCGGGCCGAAGTCCGCTCACAGGATCATTCTTTGTTTCCTTCGAGCTGGATCGGCTCTTTCAATTCCCTGCTGGAATCTCCTTCCAATCGATCCACAGGTCCTTCGGAATCTCCCCTGTGTGAACAACACTAGACATGAGCTCCTTCCTCCCCAAGTGACCATAGTGCTATGACCAAGGCCTGATTCCAAAAGCACTTGTCGCAACTCGCAATCTCACGAGTTCGCGAGTCGAAACTCCCGACTCTTTCTTCCCAAATTCACAATACCCAAAATGCCGATACGGGTATGGCTCCCTTATGTCAGTTCCCTCCACATGTGACCGCTGGCTAGGCTTATCACTAGCACCCCTCGCTACTTGCCACTTCGTGAGTTGTAGCGTCGAGCTCACGTGCTCTTATCTCGCAAATTCCCGACATGCGAGAAGTCAAAGGAGTGTTGACTCCTTCCACTATATGACGCGTGTCTTCCTGTCTATCACACGGGCCCACAATGTGGTTCTACCACATGTCCCTCATGCTCAACTTCGCACCCCAAGTGATGCCTCCTTTGTATCCTGACACCCGAAGTGCTGAGATGCCGAATTCCTCACTGCTCTCTGTCGCAACTCACGACTTCGTGACTTCTCCTTCCGAACCCTGAAATACCGATTTGCCAAAATGGTTGACGACATCCTTTCCCCGTACTTATGTCGTGTCTCATGATTTCGGGGATCTCGGGACAAAAGTCTCAACCTCCTATCCTATGAAACGCCGAAATGTCAAATTACGACACACTTCACCAATAGTTGGCCCCAGAGAATTATTTTCTCCCCTTCAAGACTTCGCCCTTCGCGACTTCACGAATCTTGATGCAAGGGTTCTGACCCTTCAACTCATGAATCCACGAAATGAGATTACGTGAGTGATCCAATAGTCCTTGTCGACTTGGATCCCACAGTCCGATTTCTCCCGAGCTTTCACTTGAAGAATGCTTGTCGTAACTCCCCTGCTCCTCTACAAGATCTAACGGCCCTCGGGATTTCACGAATTCCCCACGGAGAATTTCGACCGTCCAATTCCTCCTTGAGGACTCCTGCAAAATGGAACAGGTACTCTTTCATGAAACTTGTCCACCTGCAAACAACGTCGTTGCGCCTTCTTCCAATACTTCAAGGCACTAGCCCTCTTGATCTTCTCTTCGACAACTTCGAAGACTCTATCCCTCCTAAGATTTCTCCACAACTTGAGTTTTCAAGAAGACTCCTGCACACACTCCTTGTGGCAACCCTTTAATACTTCCAAGTATTGAATTCTTCGACTCTATGCACTTCCATGTGACAACAGTCTTTCAACAATTCCCTCAGGTTGCAACCCTTGAGACTCTACTTGGCCTATGCACACTTTGCACGGCTCCTATACTCAACTCGCACTTCTGTGAGAATGAGAAAAATGTTATCCCTTCTGAGATTTTAGAGATTGAAACTCTAAACCCTTCAACTCACTCCTTGCAAACGATTTCGCTGCACTCCTTGCAGGAAAAATCTTGCTCAGACAGAGAAACGATTGAAACTCATTCCCTACTCTCTTAGACTTCGAATGCTTAACACAAAATCATACATACATGGAATAAAAGAAAATGTATAATAGAAAGAGTAAAACAATCATGAGCATAGCATTCAATCATGCATACACAGAAAGTATTTGAACACCATGAGTCTGAATAAAAGCTTCATATATTAATCTCAGAACTTATGTACATGGGTTCTTCTACACAGCTCTCTGCTTCTTCTCTTATATGCTCTATGCTCTTCTCCTAATAATGTTACAACTATACAATGAGGGTGTCTATATCCCGTTTCAAACCTCGCTCTAAACTGTCAAATGTAGAACTTTAAAGCTACCTACCTACATTTATTTACATAAATTCCTCTTAATCCTTCAGATGAGAGTGGGATGCTCAAGGTCTGATTACAATCTACAAGTGTGCCTCCACTTAATTAATTTATTTAATACCTGCACATTTATTTCAAAACATTCCAAAACACTCTTGCCAATGTGTTGAAATGTGTTGGCGCTTGTCCTAGCTGTCTTTCGCCTCCGTACGTGCTTTCTACCCGCGATGCTCCTGCATCATACTCCCTCGGTTGAAAATTTTCATGGGCTCATGTCCATGAGCTCTCGCATGGTTTGTCCATGCTTCTGCTGATTGAATCATTATAAGAAAATTCCGCCTGTGGTAGAATATTGTCCCACTGGCTGTAATGTTTTGTCACCAAGCTCCTCAGCAAGTCTCCCAAACTTTTGTTCACAACTTCTGTCTGTCCATCCGTCTGAGGATGATAAGTTGAATTGAACGATAAGTTTGTTCCTAGATTTTTCCATAAGGTTCTCCAGAAATGTCCCACAAACTTGTTGTCTCGATCCGAAACTATGCTCCTTGGCAAGCCGTGAAGTCGAATAACTTCTTTGAAAAACAAATTCACAATGTGAGTTGTGTCACTGGTTTTCTAACATGGTATGAAGTGTGCCATCTTAGAAAATTGGTCCACCACTACAAAGATCGAGTTGAACCCTCTTTGTGTTCTCGGCAGCCCCAATATGAAGTCCATGCTGACTCCATCCCACAACCTCTTAGGTATGGGTAACGGTTGATAAAATCCTGCATTCTACCTCTTCCATTTTGAATGCTGACAAATTATACATCTGTCCACGAATCGTTTGATGTCTACTCTCATTCCTGGCCAAAAATATGACTCGTTTAATTTTGAGAACGTCTTGTCATGACCGAAATGCCCGGCCAATCCTCCACTGTGTTTCTCCTTCAGCAAATTCTCCCTCATGGAGCATTTTGGAATACAAATTTGATTACCCTTAAACAGTAATCCTTCCTGGATCATGTATTCTATCCATTGGCTTCTGTTCCTGAGAATTGGATTCTCAGCTGCTTCATATGCCTCCTTAAAATTTGGATCATCTCTGTACATGTTCCTAAGGTCATCAAAACCCAAAGTTTTGACTCTCAACTCCTACAATAACAAACACTTCCTACTCAAATCATCAACAACTTTGTTAGCAGTTCCAAAAATATGCTTCATTACAAAAGTAAAGTTCTGCATGTATTCAACCCATTTAACATGTCTTTGATTCAACTTCTCTTATTGAGTCACAAATTGCAAAGCATGATTGTCACTATATAAGACAAACTCCTTAGGGATTAAGTAATGTCTCCATTTCTTCAATGCCTGAATAATAACATAGAACTCCTTGTCATACGTGGAGTATTTCACTTTGGTTTCATTCAACTTCTCGCTGAAGTATGCTATCAGCCTGTCTTCTTGGCTCAAGATTGCCCCTATTGCAAATCCACTTGCATCACATTTTACTTGAAATGTCTTTTTAAAATCCGGCAACACCAAAATTGGTTGTTCTGTGATTTTCCTTTTCAACAAATTGAAGATTTTCTCTACTTCTTCTGTCTAGTGAAAAGACTTATGTCTTATCTTCACTGTGTCCATCATCGATGCACTAATTCCACTAAAATTCCTGATGAACTTCCTATAGAAACTAGCCAATCCATGAAAACTTTGAACTTCAAAGATATTCTTTGGCGATGGCCAATTCTTAATCACCTCCACTTTATCTGGATCCATCCTCAACTTATCTGCAGAAATAACAAAACCCAAATAAATGAGCTTCGTCTTCATGAATGAGGATTTCTTCATATTTATCAGCAACTTCTCTTGCTGTAGCCTCCGCATCACTATAGCCAAATGTTTCAGATGCTCTGCCTCTATTTTACTGAAAATCAGTATGTCATCAAGGTATACTATGACAAATTTTCCGATGAAATCCTTCAGGACTTCATTCATCAACCTCATTAAAGTGCTCAGCATGTTTGTTAGACCAAATGGCATAAAAAGCCATTCATACAACCCTTCATTGGTCTTGAATGTTATCTTCCATTCATCACCTTCTCTCATACGAATCTGATGATATCCACTTTTCAAATCAATCTTCGAAAAAAAATTCACTCCACTCAAGCAATCCATCAAATCATCCATTCTTGGCAATGGGAATCTATACCTGATGGTTATCTTGTTGATTTCCCTCGAGTCAGTACACATCCTCCATCCTCCATCTTTCTTCAGACTAAGCACTCTCGGAATAGCACACGGACTCAAGCTTTCTCTAACCAACCCCTTGTCCATGAAGTCTTGGACCTGTCTCTTGACCTCTTCATTCTCCTATGGCGTCAATCTGTATGCTTCTTTATTTGGAAAACTAGCTCCAGTTATGAGATCAATGTGATGACTTACACTTTTGATCAATGGCAATGAACAAGGTAGTTCGTCCACTACTATGTCAGCAAACTCTTCTAATAGTTTATGAACCTCTTCCGGTAAATCATCTACCCTTGTACTGGTTAAAACAATTTTAGGCTTCCTGACCATAATGAATTGTGATTCCTCCTTCTTCTTAACCTCTATATAAAGTTCCTTCCCACTCATGAGAAGTACAACATTGCTTACTTCAGGTTTCACCTCTTTATCTTTGATTGGAAGCAACATGTGAGTTCTCCCATTCTTCTCTAGGGTGTATGTGTTCTTCCTCCCATCATGAATCACATTTTTGTCATATTTCCATGGTCTACCCAGCAATAGATGACAAACATCCATGGGAATAACATCATAGAGTATTTCATATTTATACCCTCCTATTTTAAACTCAACTAAACATTGTTTAGTGACATTTACCTGACGTCCTTTTTGTAACCATGAAACTCTATATGGGATTGGATGTTCAATCATCTCTAGCTCCATCTTTTCTACCATCTCTGTAGAAATGAGATTATCGGTACTACCACTGTTCACGATGACTCTGCATACCTTGTCTTTGGTCTTGCAAGCAGTCCGAAAAAGTTTATTCCTATGGACTAGATTCTCTGCCTCCTTTTCTGGTTTCAAGAGAACTTTTCACATCATCAGTGAGCTTCCACCTTCTACATCCTCTACCTCAACATTCCATCTTTGTGCTTCGGCAATGTGAGTCTCGCCTCCTTCTTTCTTCTTATCTGGACATTCATAAGACTTGTGTCCAACCTTTCCACATGTGAAGCATTTCACCACTCCACCTCTTCCTCTTCCTCTACCTCTAGCACAAGGAAAAGTGTTGTTATCAGCATATTGTCCTCTCTGTTTGGCATATTTCCCTCTCTTTGAAATTCCACCTCTCTCATTTTAAGTCTGAGGTTTCTTCCAGTCTTCCTTGGTTTTCTGATTCCTATCTTGGACAATTGTCTTGCCTCTAGGCTAACTTCTGCCTCGGCCTCTTTGACCTTGCTTTCGACTCAACTTATCTTCAGCCTTTAGAGCCATCTGATAAGCATCTTCCACCGTTCGGATGGTCATCATGCTCATCTCATCCTAAATTTCGTATCTCAGATCATTCATATACCTAACAACTTTTTCTTAATCACTTTCGCGATGACTTGACCTGATGTTTATCTTGTAGAAATCTTCAGTGTACTCCTTCACTGACATCAGCTTCTATCTCAAATTCTTCATTCTCTGAAACAGAGTGATTTGGTAATCCCTGTGAATGAATTTCATCTTCATCTTTGTGACCATTCTATCCCAACTATTGATCTTCTACTTTCCTTTGCAGCATCTGTCAGCTTGGAGTTCATCCCACCATAATGTTGCATGTTCTTTAAGTCTTGTGATAGCATGTTTGACCTTTTTGTCTTCCTCGACATCTTCATAGTCAAAATATGTGTCCAGAGCTCTAATCCAGTCTATAAGCTCTCCAGCATCTAGGTTTCCTTCATATACTGGAATATCCATTTTTTCCCTGGCACTCATTCTTGCAACCGCCCTAATCAGACGTTCATTTGCTGCATCCTCTGCTACAACTTCTTCTCCTTCATGTCTAGCTTCATCTTCACTTTCGGATTCACTGACATCTCCAACACCAGCTGTGTGCCTTTGCTTTATTTCCACATCCACAAGTCTGGCGCATATGTCATGCATCTCTCTTTCCATTGTTGGATTTTGCACCTTCCTACCCCTTTCTCTTGGCATATCCCTTTCCTCTGGCAGATTGGGTGTTTGTCTGTCTCTTCTTCTCAGCAGCATGGCTGAGATTTCTTTCTCACTTTCCCTGTCTAAAGTATACAAACAGAGTCAAGCTCTGATACCACACTGACACAGACCTCCCTGACCCTCGGGCCAAAGTATGCTCATAGGATCGTTCTTTGTTTCCTTCAAGCCGGATTGGCTCTTTCGATTCCCTGCTCGAATCTCCTTCCAATCGATCCATAGGTCCTTCAGAAGCTCCCATGTGAAAACAACACTAGGCGTGAGCTCCTTCCTCCCCAAGCAACCACAGCGCTATGACCAAGGCCTGATTCCAAAGGCACTTGTCTCAACTCGCAATATCGCAAGTTCGCGAGTCGAAACTCCCGACTCTTTCTTCCCAAATTCACGATACCCAAAATGCCTATACGGGTATGGCTCCCTTATGTCAGTGCCCTCCGTGCGTGATCACCGGCTAGTCTTATCACTAGCACCCCTCACTACTCGACAATTCACGAGTTGTAGTGTCGAGCTCATGTGCTCTTATCTCGTGAATTCCCGAGGCACAAGAAGTCAATGGAGTGTTGACTCCTTCTACTATATGACGCGTGTCCGCCTGTCTATCACACGGGCCCACAATGTGGTTCTTCCACGTGTCCCTCGTGCTCAACTTCTCACTTCGCGACTTCGCACCCCAAGCGATGCCTCCTTTGTATTCTGACACCCAAAGTGTCGAGATATCGAACTCCTCTTTGCTCTCTGTCGCAACTCACGACTTCACAACTTCTCCTTCCGAGTCTCTCGACTCTCCAACTGCTGAACCCCAAAATACCGATTTGCCGAAATGGTTGACGGCACCCTTTCCCCTTAGTTATGTCGCATCTCGCGATTTCGGAGATCTCGGGACATAAGTCTCAACCTCCTATCCTCTAAAACACCGAAATGCCAAATTCCAACAAACTTCACCAATAGCTGGCCCCACACAATTCTTTTCACCCCTTCGGGGCTTCTCCCTTCGTGACTTTGCGAATCTTGATTCAAAGGTTTTGACCCTTCAACTCACGAATCCATGAAATGAGATTACACGAGTGATCCAATGGTCCTTGTCGACTTGGATCCCACGGTCTGATTTCTCCTGAGCTTGCACTTGAAGAATGCTTTCCGTAACTCCCCTTCTCCTCTGCAAGATCTGACAGCCCTCGGGACTTTGCGAATTCCCCACGAAGAATTCTGACCGTCCAATTCCTCCTTGAGGACTCCTATGAAATGGAACAGGTATTCTTTCATGAAACTTGTCCACCTGCAAACAACGTCATTGCGCCTTCTTCCAACACTTCAAGGCACTAGCCCTCTTGAGCTTCTCTTCAACAACTTTGAAGACTCTATCCCTCCTGAGCTTTCTTCACAACTCAAGTCTTCAATAAGACTCCTGCACGCACTCCTTGTGACAACCCTTCAATACTTCCAAGTATTGAATTCTTTGACTCTACACACTTCCATGCGATAGCATCCTTTCAACAATTCCCTCAGGTTGCAACCCCTGAGACTCTACTCGGCCTGCGCATAGTTTTCACGGCTCCTGTACTCAACTTGCACTTCTGCGAGATTGAGAACAATTTTATTCCTCCTAAGCTTTCAGATATTGAAACTCTGAACCCATCAACGCACTCCTTGCGGACGAGTTCGTTGCACTCCTTGCAGGAAAACTCTTGCTCAGACAGAGAAACAATTGAAACTCATTCCTTACTCTCTTAGACTTCAAATGCTTAACACGAAATCATACATACATGGCATAAAAGAAAATGTATAACAGAAAGAGTAAAACAATCATGAGCATAACATTCAATCATGCATACACAAAAATTATTTGAACACCATGAGTCTGAATCAAAGCTTCATATATCAATCTCAGAACTTCTGTACATGGGTTCTTCTACTCAACTCTTTGCTTCTTCTCTCCTATGCTCTATGCTATTCTCATAATAATGTTACAACTATACAATGAGGGTGTCTATATCCCATTTCCCTCCCCGCTCTAAACTGTCAAATGTAGAACTTTAAAGCTCCCTACCTACATTTATTTACATAAATGCCTCTTAATCCTTTAGATGAGAGTGGGGCGCTCAAGGTATGATTACAATCTACAAGTGCACCTCCACTTAATTAATTTATTTAATACCCGAACATTTATTTCAAAACATTCCAAAACACTCTTGCCAATGTGTTGAAATGTGTTGGCGCTTGTCCCAACTGTCTTCCACCTCCGTATGTGCTTGCTACCCATGATGCTCCTGCATCAAGTAAGACATTAATTCCCTAACCATTGATTTTCATGTTAATTGATTAGGAAGGATTAATATGTATAAAACTCCTCATTGCCATATTATATTATTTAATAGGGATTAATTCTTCTGATAGGAGGTGTCATTTTGGACAGTTTCTTATGGATGTGAAGGATGCATGAGTGATCATGATGGATTCCATGTCCTATGTTTCAATTAATGCATGAAACACACACATGGTTAAGCTGGATGCATGCTTGATTCCAAATTTGGTTGACCTTTCAAAATTTTCACAAGGATGGGAAATAATATTTAGGGTTATTTAATCACTCACTAATGATATTCTACGAACTCTTATGTGAGTACAACCAGTATTAAGGTACAATAAGGTTTTGAAATTTATATTTTTTTCTCTAATAGTTTACATTGGGTATATATTTATCAGAATCATGGATTATCGGATCTCCACCCATTGATGCACTATTTTTATTTTTCATCTTCATTCTTTATTTCGATTTAAAAAATATAATTGAGGATCAAAATATGGTAATTCT
>ML811178.1:0-12876 GCA_009831015.1 Picea engelmannii | reverse complement strand
GGTCACATGTGGAGGGAACTGACATAAGGGAGCCATACCCGTATCGGCATTTTGGGTATTGTGAATTTGGGAAGAAAGAGTCGGGAGTTTCGACTCGCGAACTCGTGAGATTGCGAGTTGCGACAAGTGCTTTTGGAATCAGGCCTTGGTCATAGCACTATGGTCACTTGGGGAGGAAGGAGCTCATGTCTAGTGTTGTTCACACAGGGGAGATTCCGAAGGACCTGTGGATCGATTGGAAGGAGATTCCAGCAGGGAATTGAAAGAGCCGATCCAGCTCGAAGGAAACAAAGAATGATCCTGTGAGCGGACTTCGGCCCGAGGGTCGGGGAGGTCTGCGTCATTACTCATATTAAGTAAATGTGAAAAAGTAAACAAGGAAATGTAGGAATTCATAAATGAAAGGAAGTTAAGAACATTAAATCTCATTCATTGATTTGGGATGATGATGAAGAATATGCCAACATATTTAATAGTTCAACATACTATTAGAATTTTTAATTAAAAGGTTAATTAATCCATCAATTCCAATAGGGGGACGTATATCAACGTAATTATCATCCTCTATGGTGCCAAACTTTGGTGTAGGGGTAGGTTCTCCCAGAGAAACTTTCTTATCCTCTCTTCTCACGTCTAGTAGCTCCAAAGTCTTCTGGTATGAAAAAGGTTAGATGAGTTCCCACTGAGCATCGAGAATGGGCATGCATGGAAACTTTCAATGCCACTAACTAGGTGTCAGAGAGGAAAAAGACTCCCCCTACACTTATTCATTGACCAGTAAAACATACTGACATCCACATTCTGATGCAAGAGCATCTCTCCACGATGGCCAGCCAGCCAGCCAGCCACGTCAGTGGATTCAAATCGTGTGTTCAAGAGAGGCGCAACCTCATTTCGATTTGAATTTGAATGCAATTAAATGTTTTAGGCTGTTGAGCCATGAGGTTGTGCTTTGCACAGGCGTAGAAGTTGGTAGGCCTTTAATGCTTGAAGGCTGAGATCTAGATCCGATTTGTGGACTAGACAACCCATTCAATGCCATTGAATAGGGTAGGTGAGATTGGAGGGAAGAGCTCGAAGATCCCCTCTTGTAAAAGATCAATTATGATCTCATTTTAGTAGTAGTAGAGTGATAATAGTTGTAGTATGCACAAGAGAGAGTGAGTGCGCAAGAGAAGGATCCAAGACCTTGTTATAGGTTGTGCTCAAGAACACCTTGTAAAAACACGCATTTGCCATTTAATACAAACAACAACTTTTCCTGCATATTTCTTGTGTTGAATGAATGTTTGTGTGTGTTCTATTTATACTGTGAATGTATGTTGTAGGTCTGTAGTTGCAGGAGTTGTTTTGATTTTCAAGCTTGAAAGGTTCTTTGTGGTTTCATTCCAGGAGGGCGTGACAGTGTACTATGGACTCTGAATACCAGTGCTGAGAAGCACTTCCGAAGTCTACGAATTCAGACAAATACGTGCCAGGTGGGCACAAGAGATGAAATCATCAACCCAAAGAAGACCTTTGAGGTTATTGAACACCTCGGGAGGAAAGGTTGTGGAGAAGAACACAGTTGCAGACATAAACTCTCTTTGAGTTCTGTAAAGCTCTACCAAGTGGGCATTGAACCAGTGCAAGGAGTGCACAGGAGAAGCACTCTGCTATGAGTTCAGAAGAAGACAGAAACTCTAAGGAGTTCTATACAACTTTTCCAGGAGGGCATTGAGACAGTATGCAGGTAGGCACGAGAAGAAAAAACTCTTTGAGTTCAAAGATTGAAGAAGAATCAACTAAAGGATCTTCGCAGGGTTTCCGAACACCCTGAACACTCAGCGAGAGGTTGCTTGAGTGAAGGATAGCCAGGAAGGCATCCAAATTCTCCATATGAGGGAGAAGGGGAAAGGATTTAGTTCCCTTAAGTTTTGAGTAGCAGGAAGCTCAAAAGAGATAGCACCTTTGTGTGTGTGAAGACTCTGCAAGGAGTACAGAAGCCACATAACTCTTTGAAGAGTTCGGGGTTCCCTAATGGTCAGCAGGGATACCATGTTTCTATACGTGTAGGTGAGGATTCCAATCGTGAAGAGCTTGTAGAGGAATAAGAAAAAGGTCGAATCCTTTGAAGAATTCAGAAATTCTTCTAAGTCTGGGAAGAAAAGCGCGAAGCTCAAGAGGAGCAACAACTACCATCAGATTAAGCCGAAGAGAACTGGACCGTTGAATATTTCAAGTCTAGGAAGCAGTGGAAGATTAAGCAGAGCCGAAGAGATTCTGAGCTGTGGGATCTCGCTCAGAATAGTCGATAGCCGTTAGATATGATAGGAGATACACGGGGGTTAAACCTTTGTGCACAACAGAGAAAAAGTCCCGAAGGAGTATCATATCGGGATTTCGACATTCTAGAGTTCGGGAGTCTAGAGGATGAAAGTTCGGGCACTCGACCTCAGAAATCATGAAACTATGAATTAGATCTAAGTCATCCATATGAGGGAGGACGCGTGTCACAAAATCGTCCGTTTCAGAGATTCAGGCACTAGGACTCACAGAGGTGCGCACCTAGACTTTGCGATTGGAAAAGTCAAAAGAAGATCAGAGCCATCCATCGAAGGAGGATAGGTGGCAGCGATTGAAGGATTGGAAAAGTGCCAAAGAAGTCTGAGTGAAGGCTTCGCAAACTCAAAGGTTCACAAGGTGAGATCCCAGGGGTTGGGTGCTCCAAGTCGCGAAGTTGCGAAATCGCGAGTTGTAAGGATAGTCGTTGGATCCAGGTTGAGGGAGGACCGTTGGATCAGAGTCTCATCACACATCGTGCACTCAAAGGTTCGGAGGTTGAGAGGACCTCGTCTCGACTGCAAAAGTCATGAAATGCTGAGAGCCGAGGCACGAGTGTGGACACGTGGTAGAACCACAAGGTGGGCCCGTGTGATAGATAGGCGGACACACATCACCTAGAAAAAGAAGTCAACACTCCGTTGAATTCTTGCATCTTGGGAATTCATGAGATAAGAGCATGGGGGCTTGACATTGAAACTCATGAAGTGGTGAGTAGCAAGAAGTGCTAGTGTTAATCCTAGCCGGTGGTCACGTGCAGAGGGCACTAACAAGGGAAGGAGCCATACTCGTATCGGTATTTCGAGTATCACGAGATTGGGAAGGAAGAGTCAGGAGTTTTAACTCATGAACTCGCGAGTGGCGAGTTGTGAAAAGCACCTTCTATCTTAGACCTTGGTCATAGCACTGTGGTCGCACGGAGAAGGTGGAGTTCGCTCCTAGTGTTGTTCACATAGGGGAGTTTCTCGAAGGACCTGTGGACTGATAGTTTGTGATTGCAGCAGGGAATCAAAGAGTCAATCCAACTCAAGGGAAGGACTTAGATTGATCCTGTAGTGGACCTTTACCCAAGGGCCAATAGAGGGTTGGGGGTCTGCATCAAGTGGTATCAGAGAGAGAACTCTATTTGTACATTGCAGACAAAAGGAGAAGGAAGGAGACAGAGCACTAGAGACTCTGTGATGATTGTTTGTAGGTAGGAAACAATCCATAAGACAGTCTGGAGGACTGTAGGAAGAGGTTGGAAACACTCAGGATCAGAGTGATAGAAAAAATTTTTCCAGCAGGGTAGAGAAGAACAACAAGATGGCTACTAAACGCTATACTAGCGCTGGAAGGAAAGACCCAGAGCTGATGAGCGAAGCTGAATGGGATGAAGAACTTGTCAAGATGAGGGTGAGAATGGATGAACTTGCATTTGAGATGTAGCAGAATGCCAAGTCGAGATGGGTATATGAATGGCCCATGAAGACGAAAGCAAAGTGGCCAGTCAAGGAGTTGATCGTCAAAATACAATGTAGACTGTTGAGAAGATGGTTGAGGCATGCTGAAAACCTCAACAGACCAGAGGAAGTAGTTCAAATATGTGAACCAGAGACTGGGAGAAATCTCAGTGATGCTGAGGATGAAATGGGATCAGCTGAAGATCTCAAGGACTGCCCAGAAATTCTCAATTGCCAGGAGGGCAAGGAGTTGATATTTCTATGGGATCTCACAGACTGTCATGAGGACAGTCGGGGAATCTCACATTTCCAGGAGGGAAATGATATGAGGTCATTGCGGGATCTCATGGACTGGAAGGGAAGCAACAAAGAAGTCCCATATTTCCAGGTGGACAGGGATAAACAGACGAGGCTACGTGAGGGTCTCATAAACCTAAAAGTGAGTTTGAATCAGCCTGGGGAGCTGACAGAGGAGATGAGCTCAGAGTTAGATTTCGATCAGTAGATGCAGCTAATAGAAGAGGAGGATCTGAGGAATATTCTAATGATTGGGGGAATTGAAATATTCCTACCGTTTGAACAAGAGGAGGAATAATTATGTGTTGCAGATGTTGAGGTAGCAACAATAAAAGTAGGACAGCTAGCTGAGACTATCAAAGAAGAATTGGAGAATATATCTGAGGCTACCCAAGAAGAAGAGGATGAGCATTCCGAGGAGTGGCTCAATACTTTCAACCAGGTAGCTGAAAGGACTGCAACATGGGAGGTTGCAGAAGAAGAAGAAGAAGAAGTAGACAACATTAGTTTGGCTGATCTGTATGAGCAAATTGAAGCCCTGGAAGAGAGGGTGAAAGTGCAGAGTGTGCACATCCAAGAGGCGAAGTTGGAAGCTGTTGATGAAGCAGGCATGGGAGATCATTGTGGTCTGCTAGACTACAGAAAAATTTTGTAGCCGAGGAGATTACATGAGAAGAGCTAGCCACTGGAGTAGCTGGACGAAGTGATCGAGATGATCAAGGAGCTGATGATCATGTCAAAAGAGACTGCCAGTGAGGACAAGCTAGGAAGAAAAGCAGAAGCAGTAGCAGTGCAGTAGAAGAAATAGAAGTAGGGAGATGGAGCAGATGAACAGCTCTAGAAATTTGTTTGGGATCCGGGAGGATTTCCACAGTTGAGAGAGGAAGCTCATGAGTAGGAGCTCATAAATTTTGCAGCCGAGGAGTATGATGCAGGAGCATCTCTCTAGGACGATGAACCAGCCATCCAGCCATGTCAGTGGATTCAAATCGCGTGTTCAAGAGAGGCACAGCCTCATTTCGATTTGAATTTGAATGTAATTAAATGTTTTAGGCTGTTGAGCTGTGAGGTCGTGCTTTGCATAGGTGTAGAAGTAGGTAGGCCTTTAATGCTTGAAGGCTGACATCTAGATCTGATTTGTGGACTAGATAGCCCATTCAATGCCATTGAATAGGGTAGGTGAGATTGGAGGGAAGAGCTCGAAGAGCCCCTCTTGTAAAAGATCAATTACGATCTCATTTTAGTAGTAGTAGAGTGTTAATGGTTGGAGTATGCACAAGAGAGAGTGAGTGCGCAAGAGAAGGAGCCGAGACCTTGCTACAGGCCATGCTCAGGAACACCTTGTAAAAACAGGCATTTTCCATTTAATACAAACAACAGTTTTTCCTGCATATTTCCTATGTTGAATGAATGTTTGTGTGTGTTCTATTTATACTGTGAATGTATGTTGTAGGTCTGCAGTTTCAGGAGTTGTTTTGATTTTCAGGCTTGAAAGGTTCTTTGTGGTTTCATGCCAGGAGGGCATGACAGAGTACTGCGGACTCTGAATACTAGTGCTGAGAAGCACTTCTGAACTCTGTGGATTCAGAAAAAGACGTGCCAGGTGGGCACAGGAGCTGAAATTGATGCAAGGCGCGAGCTACCTCCTACTAGGAACTCCTCACCCGCTCTTAGGATCTTCTTTTCTCCTCAGCCCGAAGAACTCAAAGGTTCTTCTAATTCCCTATCGGGAATTTTTCTTACCCACAACAACTCTTCGCATGATCCCCCCTTTCTCTACTTATCAGAGGATCAGAACTCGCAGCTTCGCAAGTTCGTTATCGATCATTGGGCTCTCAAATCCTCGAGACCCGATATCAGTCAACACTGACTTCCTCCTGTCAGGATTTCCCATATCGTGGTCTTGCTACTTGAAATTCTCAACAACTTTCTCTTCAACTCCCGATGCTCGATACGACGAAACTCCGACGCACACGTGAGCTGTCCCTTCAACTTCTCGTTACTCCTATCAGGAATTCAGACTTTGTGGAATCATGAATCCTGATGCCCAAGGATTCGGGACTTACCTTTTCTCAATCCCCGATATGGTATGCCACCTATCCTCCACTGACCTTGACTATGGCCCACACAATCCTTCCGTCGGGATATCGCATTTCACGATTCCAAGCAGAAAGTGTTTCTTACCTTCGAGAACTCCGATGCCCCGAGCGTCGACTCCTCGGAATCTCCTGCCACGTGTCCCACATGATGGACGGTTTTGAGCCTATCGGGATATCGTGTTTTGTGATATCGCAACTCCTAATGCAATCCTTTAGATTTTCAACTCGCGAACTCCCGATGCCCGATGTCACGTGTGGATCTGATGGTCCTAGTGACTCAGGATCGATGGCTCTATTTTCTCCCTGAACTTTGAACCTCTTCTAGACTTACACTGTAACCTTCCTGCACTTCCGTGAGATCCAACGGCCCATAGAACTTTGCAAAATCTCCTCAGAGGATTTCGTCCGTCCATCCTCCCTTTGATGATTCTGCGAAATGAAAGAGTGTCTCCCCACGAGACTCATTCACTCGTTCGCCAACCTACGATGCTTCTCTCCGACTTCCAATGGCAGCTCCCTGCACTTATCCTTTAGTGAACTCAAAGGACTATACCTCCTGAGTTTGTTCTTGACTTCTCAAGTCCCTCAGAAAACTTCTTGCGCACACTCCTTGCAGAAAATCCTCAACAACGTCTAAGTGTTGAAGTCGTCCGACTCAGCTCACACCTGCAGCAGCAGTCTCCAGATACTTTGCTCAGAGTCGCAACTCTGAGACTTAGCTTGGCCTGCGAACTCCTTGCATGGCACTTTGTCTAACTGCACCTTCGAAGAAATGAGAACAAAAGCTATCTCTAATTGAACCCTTCTATCGACGCACTCCTTGTGGACAAATTCAACTGCACTCCTTGCAGGAATCCTCTGGCTCAATTAGAGAAACAATTGAAACTCATTCACTCTTCCTCTCAGACTTCAACTCAACCATGAAATCACATACACAACATATAAAAGAAAATGTATGACAGGAAACAAACATTCATGAGCATAACATCAATACACAGAGAAACAACACAAAACCATGGATTTGAATTAAGCTTTCTTCTATTAATTCAAATGCCTGTACATGGGTGTTCTTCATACAATTCCCTGCTTGCTCTTCTGCTCTCCTGTTCATGCTAATGTTACAATGATATAATGAGGGTGTCTATATCCGTTTTCCCTCTTGGACTCTAAAGCTATCAAATCTAGAATTAAATTCCGATCTACCAGCATTAACAATTTTAAATGTCGTCTATCTACTAAGGACAAGAGCTATCCGCTCAAGGTCCATTACAATGTACAAGTGCGCTCTTTCATAAATGATTTCACTAAATATTTTCACAACAATTCCCAAAGTGTTTTCAAAATTTGTGCTGGCTTGTCCAGCTGTCTTCCGCTTCCACGCTGGCTCGCTTGATGAGTTGGCGATGCTCCTGCATCATACTCCCTGGCTTGAAAAATTTCATGGGCTCCTATCCATGAGCTTTTGCATGGTATGTCCATGCTTCTGTATCACTACTTCACTCTCCTAGCTGGCATCTTCCACTGGGTGGTTCTTCCATTTGACCAGGTACTCGAAGTATTCCTTCCTTCGGGTATTCTTACTCACTTGCTTGTCCAGTATGCACTCCATCTGTGGTTTTTCTGCAACTGGCAATTGTTTCATCCACTGGATCATTGGCTGCTCAGTTCCAGTCTTTGCTTCTCCAGCCCTGTATGGGTATAGATCTGCAATATTGAATATCGGAGATATTCTGATGCCATCCGACAACTCAATCTCATAAGCATTTTCTCTGAATTTTCTCAAGACCTTAAATGGCCCAATTTTCTTCATCTTTAACTTATTGTATGTTCCTCTCGGGAACCTTTCCTTCCTTAAATGTGCCAGAACCAGATAGCCAACTTCAAACTGAAGTTGTCTCCGATGCTAATCTGCTCTGCGCTTGTACTCCTGGTTTGACTTCAGCAGTCACTCCTTCACCTGACTGTGAAGTTCCTTCATCGCCTCAACAAACTCTTCTGCACTAGCGCTGCTAGTAGCAATCTGTTCTGAATCTCTCAGTTCAGAAACTCCTCTCGGCTGCATTCCATATACAACCTGAAATGGACTTCTTCCTGTGCTTCGGTTCATTGAGTCGTTGTATGCGAACTCTGCTTGTGGTAATATGCTATCCTAGCTGCTATGGTGCTCTATCACCAAGCTTCTCAGCAAGTCTCCCAGACTCCTATTGACCACTTCTGTTTGTCCATCCGTCTGAGGATGATAAGCAGAACTAAATGCCAAGTTAGTCCCCAGCTTCTTCCAGAAGGTCTTCCAAAAATGCCCTATGAATTTGGTATCTCTGTCCAAAACTATGCTTTTCGGCAATCCATGAAGTCGAATGACCTCCTTGAAGAATAGATTTGCGATGTGTGTTGCATCGCTGGTCTTTTGGCATGGGATAAAATGTGCCATCTTAGAAAACCTGTCCACGACCACAAAGATGGAATCAAATCCTCTTTGTGTCCTTGGCAATCCCAATACAAAATCCATGCTTATCGCCTCCCATGGCCTCTCTGGTATGGGCAATGGTTGATAAAAGCCTGCATTCTACTTCTTTCCCTTTGAATGTTGGCAAATTCGACATCTGTCAACAAACCTCTTGACATCTTCTCACATCCCTGGCCAAAAGTGTGACTCGCTCATCTTTGCGAATGTCTTATCATGACCGAAATGTCCTGCCAAGCCTCCACTATGCTTCTCTTTCAACAGGTTCTCCCTCATGGAGCAATTTGGAATGCACTGTTGATTGCCTCTGAAGAGAAATCCCTCCTGGATCATATAATCTATCAAAGGGCTTCTGTCTCTGAGAACTAGATTCTCATCTACTTCATACACTTCTCCAAAATCTGCATCACCTACATACATGTCCCTGAGATTTTCAAACCCCAATGTTTTGACTCGGAATTCTTGCAGTAACAAACACTTCCTGCTCAAAGCATTAGCCACTTTGTTAGCAGTACCCAAAATGTGTTTAATTACAAATGTAAAATTCTGCATATACTCTACCCATTTTGCATGTTTCTGATTCAACTTCTCTTGTTGAGTCACAAACTGCAATGCATGATTATCACTGTACAATACAAATTCTTTCGGGATCAAGTAATGCCTCCACTTCTTCAGCACTTGTATGATAGCATAGAATTCTTTATCATACGTAGAGTATTTCAGTTTTGCCTCATCCAACATCTCGCTGAAATATGCAACTGGTCTTTCTTCCTGGCTCAAGACCGCACCTATGTCAAACCCTCTTGCATCACATTTCACCTGAAATGTCTTCATAAAATATGGCAACACCAACACTGGTTGTTCTGTGATCTTCTGCTTCAACAGATTGAAGCTCTTCTCAGTCTCTGCTGTCCAGTGAAAAGACTTATGTCGTTTCTTCACTATATCCATCATCGCTGCACTAATCCCACTGAAATTCCTGATGAATTTTCGGTAGAAACTAGCCAAACCATGAAAATTTCTCACCTCAAATATATTCCTCGGTGATGGCCAATTCTTAATTAATTCTACCTTACTTGGATCCATCCTCAATTCATTCGCTGATATAACAAATCCCAAATAATTGAGCTCTATCTTCATAAATGAGGACTTCTTCATATTTATTAACAGCTTCTCCTGATGTAGCTTCCTCATCACTGTAGCCAAATGCTTCAAGTGTTCAGCCTTGGTCTTGCTGAAAATCAGTATATCATCCAGATATACGACGACAAACTTCCCGATGAATTCCCTAAGGACTTCATTCATCAATCTCATAAAGGTACTCGATGCATTTGTCAAGCCAAATGACATGACAAGCCATTCATACAAACCTTCGTTTGTCTTGAACGTTATTTTCCATTCATCGCCTTCCCTCATGCGAATCTAATGGTATTCGCTTTTCAAATCAATCTTTGAAAAGTAATTTTCCCCGCTCAGGATGTCCATCATATCATCCATCCTCGGTAATGGAAACCTGTACCTGATGCTTATCTTATTGATCGCCCTTGAGTCGATACACATTCTCCATCCTCCATCCTTCTTTGGACTGAGTACTGTCGGAACAACACATGGACTCAAGCTTTCTCGGACTAATCCTTTGTCCAATAAATCCTGGACCTGTCTTTTAACCTCTTCATTTTCCTGCGGCATCAAGCTGTACGCAGATTTATTCGGAAAACTAGCTCCTGGTATGAGATCAATGTGATGACTCACACTCCTCATCGGTGGTAATGAACGAGGTAATTCATCCACCACAATGTCAGTGAACTCTTCCAACAGTTCCTGAATCTCACCTGGTAAATCATCCACTCTTGTGCTAGTCAGAACAATTCTCAGCTTCCTGACCACAAAGAATTGTGGATCTTCTTTCTTCTTCACCTCTGTAAGAAGTTCCTTCCCACTCATGAGAAGTATTGTGTTCCTTACTTCCGGCTTCACCTCTTTATCCTTTATCAAAAGCAACATATGGGTTCTCCCATTCTTCTCCAGGGTATATGTATTCATTCTCCCGTCATGAACCACATTTCTGTCATATTTCCATGGTCTACCCAACAATAAATGACATACATCCATAGGAATGACATCACATAGTACTTTATCGTTATACCCTCCTATCTTGAATTCAACCAATCATTGTTTAGTGACACTTACATGATGTCCCTTCTGTATCCATGAAACTTTGTATGGGCTCGGGTGATCAATTGTCTCCAGCTCTAGCTTTTCCACCATCTCGGTTGAAATGAGATTGTTTGTGCTACCGTTGTCCATGATAACCTTGCATACCCTTTCCTTGGTCTTGCAAGCTATTCTAAAAAGTCTAGTCCTTTGAGCTGAACTCTCCACCTCCTTCTCGGGTGTCAAAAGAACTTTATGCATCGCAAGCAATCTTCCACCTTCTGCACCTTCGTCCTCAGCATCACGCCTCTACGCTTCAGTGATGTGAGCTTCTCCGATGTCCTTCTTTTTCTCTGGACACTCGAATGACCTGTGCCCCTACTTTCCACATGTGAAGCATGTCATCACTCCACCTCTTCCTCGTCCTCTGCCTCTGGTATGAGGAAAGGTGTTTGCATCAACATAATCTCCCTTCTTCTCATTATGCTACCCTCTCTGTTCAACATATGGTCCTTTCTGTGAGGTCCCACCTCTCTCAAATTTACCCTGAGGCTTCTTCCATTCCTCCTTGGGCTTCTGGTACTTGTCCTGGGCAACTGCTTTGCCTCTGGGATGACTCTTGCCTCACCCTCACTGACCTTGCTTGCAGCTTAGCTTTTCCTCCGCTTTCAGAGCCATATGATAAGCATCCTCCACAGTTCAGATGGTTACCATGCTCAATTCATCCTGAATGTCATATCTCAGACCATTCAGATATCTAGCCACCTTCTCATCATCGCTCTCCCGATGACCTGCTCTGATGTTCAGTCGATAGAATTCTTCAGTGTATTCCTTGAATGTCATCAGCTTCTGTCTCAGGTTCTGCATCCTCCTAAACAGAGTGATTTGATAGTCTCTCGGGATGAACTTTGCCTTCATCTTCACAATCATTCGATCCCAACTCTTGATCTTCTACTTTCCTTTGCAGCATATATCTGCTTGTAGCTCGTCCCACCACAATGTTGCATGTCCCTTCAGGCGTGTGACAACATGTCTGACCTTTTTATCCTCTTCGATATCTTCATAATCGAAGTAGGTGTCAAGAGCTCTAATCCAGTCTAGAAGCTCCTCCGCATCCAGATTTCCCTCATAAACTGGAATGTCCATCTTTGCCTTCACACCCATCCACGCAATAGCTTTAATCAATCGCTCGTTGGCTACATCCTCAGCTGCAACTTCCTCTTCGCGTTCAGCTTCAACTTCGCTCTCGGAATCACTGAGATCCCCTGCACTAGCTGTGTGTCTTTGAGCTGTTTCCATCTCCTCGAGTCTTGCTCTGAGATCTCGCATCTGTCTCTCCATTTCTGGATTTCCTACCGGCCTGCCTCTTCTCCGCACCTCCCTATCCTCTGGGTCAGGTGACTGTCTCTCTCTTCTGGGCGGGATGGTGAATTCTCTCTCTCTCTCTACTACAGGAAACAAAGAGTCTTCCTTGCTCTGATACCACTTTGACGCAAGGCACGAGCTACCTCCTACTAGGCACTCCTCGCCCGCTCTCAGGATCTTCTTTTCTCCTCGGCCTGAAGAACTCAAAGGTTCTTCTAATTCCCTATCAGGAATTTTGCTTACCCACAAAAACTCTTCGCGCGATCCCCCCTTTCTCTACTTATCGGAGGATCAGAACTTGCAGCTTCGCAAGTTCATTATTGATCACTGGGCTCTCAAATCCTCGAGATCCGATATCAGTCAACACTGACTTCCTCCTGTCGGGATTTCCCGTATCGCAGTCTCGCTACTCGAAATGCTCAACAACTCGCTCTTCAACTCCCGATGCCCGATACGCCGAAACTCTGACGCACACGTGAGCTGTCCCTTCAAATTCCCGTTATTCCTATCAGGAATTCAGATTTTATGGGATCGCGAATCCTGATGCCCAAGGATTCGGGACTTACCTTTTCCCGATCCTCGATATGGTATGTGTTGGCAGCCAACCCAATTTTTTTTTCGATTACTCTCGAAAGCTGCCTACACCCCTTGCGGTATCATGACAAATCATTGTCGCATTGTGTTAATGGACATGTGTCTCGTTTTTTCAACCATTACAATTCAATTTCGACTC
>ML811177.1:109866-121787 GCA_009831015.1 Picea engelmannii | reverse complement strand
CAACTTTCCTGTTGCAATGTTTAACAGTTCCTGAAATGTTCTCAACTTCATGAGTTAGGAACATTTCAGCCATTAGTATAATTATTTCCAAACATATATGCATGCACTCACAAAATGCATTCATCAAAGTGCATTTAAGTATACAATTCCATCATGTATGAGTGCAACTATGCCCCTTACTAGACACGAGTACAACTCTCAATGCCTATTTATTCAGTGCACCCTTGTATTTATTTACATAATGCTCTTTATCTTAGTCATGTATCTCACCATCCATAAGTTAGAATTCTGGCCAATGTGTTGACACATTCTCCACACACTTCCTATTGTCTTCCCAATTAATTGGATGCCTTCCTTTTCGACCCGAACACTACACCAAGAATATAATTATGTGGTGTTCATTAGTGTTAGAAAAAATGTTTCAATCCAAGTTTTATTTAAAAGTAGGAAGCTTTTAGTACATGTGTGGCTCATAACCTTTCCATATCCAACCAGGTCTTGGTCTCATATATGACTAGCTTACTGGCATTCATTCCTATAACCAGTTTTTATCTTTAATTCTTTGGTTATTACCCCATAACCAAATTAACATGACATTCTACTATGTCAGTGTGTGCATTCAGAAGCTAAAAAGATTTGAATTAATACAGGTCTCCAGCCTTTACCACATATAGTGGTATGCATTCAATAATATAACCCTGTGATTTTATAAAATAACTCTGGCTAAGGAAATTCTTACCAAAATTTCCTTTCAGAAATTATGCAAAAAGGCTGATAAAAACTCATACCTGCATGACTGCCATTAATAAATTTTATACTACCTGAAAGTCTGATGGCAGTAGAAGATTTCATGCCTCTTTTATCAAACTTATAACCAACACTTTAGATCTTTGTTGCTTCCCTCCTTATGCAACAACATCACCAAAAACACTTGCGAACATGCAAGCATTATTTCCTCTAGCTGACCCAACCATCCATAATCATACGACCTTCCACAAAAATTGCATCAATTTCTTTCTCCCTATAAAACGTTTTCTTGTTGATCCCAAAAGTATTCAATTCTTCCTGGATTCCTGAATCTTCTTGTGCTCTCATTGTAGTCATTGTACATGACTATTTCTTCCCTGAGAACTTTCGACACAATTCCCCTACCTCAGTAGGGTCTGTTGACCTCCCGGTCAAAGGATATTTCAAACTTCTAAGTCGCATTGACTCTTCGGGCTCGTGATTGAACCCAAAACAATTATACACAGGTCTCCTTTCCTTCTGTGTGAAGGTCCTGACAGACCCACAGGCTATTCCTGCGCACTTCCAAAACTCCAAGTTTCAGGCACTAGCCTCTTTTTTCATTAGCCCTTTCCTTCATAAGACGGTGGGCTATGACCTCATGGAAAACTTTGATTGTGGGCATGGGCAAGAGTGGTTTTAGACCAACCCGCTTTTCACCCTGCAATTCACCTCCAGCTGCCACATATCCTTTTTCTAAAACCGTGGTATAAGTTGTTGCCCGTTCTTAGATTTTTAACATCCGAGCAAGTTTTGGCCGCACAATTCTTCCCAACCGTCGATCTCTCACTTTCGGCGATGATCCGTGATCAACAGTCTCTATCTATCCTTTACCTGCCTCTGGCCAACTGTCCAATCAATGACCTTTTCTCCTTTCATGCACGATCTCAGATCTCTGTGATATGTCGAAACATAGCTCCCTTCCAAACCAATGACTACAATTGGTTCCGGCTCTCTGACCCTTGCGAGTTTCAACTCTCAACTATCTGCTTTTCCCATATGGAAATCTTCCGGAGTGGAAGATCTAACGACACTTGTCCTCAAAAATCAGATGGTTCTGATGAACTACCACTCTCCAACCTTCAGGATTTCTCATGTCTCCACACACACAAATATCTGGAGTGAAATTCCCTAGAGTGATAGATATTTTTCCACGCGTCCTCTCCAAATCCACGACCTTGATTCTCTTCGAAACTTCGGCTCTTTTCGACCAAGACCAGATCAATGGTCCTTCAACCTCCTCCTAGATCAATGATCGAGATCTCCTTCAAGAATTTGGTGCTTTCATCCTCTGCTTTCCTCCAGAGTGCTCCACACCTAGAGTTCCGGATCTGGCGTCACGCGTCCACTTTCAGGTCAACAACCAAGATTTACTTCGGTTGTTTCTCCTCCTCCTTGTCCACAAAATTTCGAAGTTGTGGATCTTATGCCACCTTTCCTCCTTGATGATGGATGGTCCCAAATCACTTCAGGACTTCTGGACTTTGAAAAGTCCACTTCTCCTGCACACACTAGGGTTAAGTCTCATGTGCTTACCTCCAGATCCAACGATTGTTGGTCCTTCGCACTCAAACCTAATGGATGGGATCCTTTCCTCTCCTTTCCTCTTCCTTTGTTTTGTTAGATGATGATCTAATGGTCCAGGCTCCTCCCCACAACCGATCTAATGACTGTTGTCACTCCTCCTCCTGATCTTTTGACTTCTTCTGCCTTGGAAGATTTGTCAGTGTTCAAAGGCTTGGGCCTTTGAACTTTCTCCTGTGAGTCTGCCTCTTGGATCTCGTCTTCTCTCTCGTAAGTGTTATCTCTTCTGAGCTTTAGGACTAAGAATGAGTCTACCCCCACGCACTCCTTGTGTTATCTATTCTGATCTTTTTCGATTTACTCAGTCTCCTAAGGGTCTCAGCCCTTCTGTTTCCTTTCAAAGGAAAACTTTGTGCCCTCCTAGCAACCTTCTGCTCAAAGCACACCTTGCTGAGTGTTTTCTATAGAGTGTTCAACAGCTCTGTGAGTATCTTCCTCTGATACTCTTCTCCCTGAACTCGATAAAGAGTTCTCTCTGTGCACACTTGCACTCGCTCGATGCCTTCCTAGCAGATCCCTACAGAGTTATCAGTGACTCTTTCTCTCTCTGAACTCAACATAGAGTTCTTCCTGTGCACTCCTTGCACCGTTGTTGATGAAGGTTCAACGATATCTCTCCTAAGATTATCTGAGGTTAACATACTTCTATCAACACACTCTTTGCGAATAATGTACACTTGTAATACCCCAAGGATGTGCCCCAATTATATTATGAATTGTAAAATTTTTTTATAGGCTGGTGAGCCAAGTTTATATAAGCTAGTGGGCTTATGTGTTATTTAGGCCAGGGAGCATAAGTATTGAGCGCCAATAGCCTAATTTTTGTACATGCAATTATGCACAATATTAATACAAAAACATCTCTGCGTGTGGACCGACCACGATGAATGAGTGATGGGGGACTAAGCTTCCACAAATCCTAGGTAAGGAAGAGGGGGATGAAAGGTTGGAAGAGGGGATAAGCTTGAGGGCTTAAGTCCTTGGGAATAATAATTAAATATTATTCTAAAGTTGTGAAAATGTATATGTTTTATCCTAAGTTCTTGGAAGGGGAATGTGTGCAAGATGGGAAACATGTAGCCCCAGGGAGACAGATGTCGACCTAGACGCATGCAGTTAAAACCAGAGAAGTAAGCCATGTTGGGGTTTCGTCCTTCATTCTTCCATCTGCCACCTAAGTCTGAGGGTTTGTCCTCCAGTCTTCTGTGGGTTGTCTAAACCGTGTAGCTCTGCGTCTGAGGGCTGCATACCTCACGTAGTTTGGAAACCCGAAACCGTGAAACCTAGTGGTAAACCCATGGACTGAGTTGGGTCTCCTGTGTCCTGTGAACCCTGAGCCTACCATAATCGTCCATGTCGGGTGTGTTTTAACTACGGACTGTTGTGGTCACACAGTCCCTTGGCTAAGTGTAATTGGCTACTGTCATCCGTCCTCTGTTAAGTCTTACTGTTTTCTCCTTGTGTTGGAACAGAACTGAAGAAATAGGTTGCATGGCCTATGTATAAAACACTCTCTCCAACTGAGAGAGGTGGTTGAGGTTGAATAAGTAGGTTTTCAAACCTTTGGGCGACTCTCTCCAAGTGAGAGAGTGTGCAGAAGAAGTGAGTAATCCTGGAAGGGGTCCTGTAGCTGCCACAAATCTCAGAGACTTCCGGTCCGGTCTGTTGCTGAAGCGCAAGGAAAGGGAGGTTTAGAAACCAAAGGACTATCCGGGTGATAGTGAAGGTGTATACCCCTAGGGTGGGATAGGCATGTGGTGAATGAGAGTCTGTGAGCAGTGGGCATAAGTGGCTCCTGGGAGAGAATTCTTCTTCTGTGACTGTGTGTCTTCCTGTTGGCCCTGCCTAACCTAGGATTCCCCTACCCGGTGGAGCTTAGTCCCAGCTCGAGGGTGACCTACTATTGAGAGTGATGAGTAGCATGGTCTAAGGCTAGGAGGTTCGTAGAAGGTTTGCATGCAGTTGGTGAAATTACTACAGTTTCAAAGATAAGTATCAGTTTGTGCTTAATATTATGTTTTTCATACCTGTGATGCTTATAGGATTATCATGTATTCTGTTGCGAATATGAATTGTTGTTAATTACCTTAATTATGTATGTTAGCAATAATTAGGTTCTACTATGTGTTAATTCGTTTATATTAATTTAAATGCATATTATATAAGTGTTATTCCACAGTAACATTACTTCAGAGCTTAAAAGGATAAGTAGCAGTTGTGTTGGTACCGTCGCCCGATCCTTGGAGGGTTGGGGATGTTACAGTTTGGTATTAGAGCCAAGGTTTCAACGTTGAGCCTGAATGGGCTGGATAAGTGGTCGTTAGACCCGAGGTTTCGAGTGGAAATTGTGTTTGGAAGAACCATTTTTTTTTAAACCTTAGAAGTTCCTGAGTGCCAATAATTTGCTTGTCTATGTTACAATGTCGAGGAGGTGTAGTGGTATTATAAAACCGTAGTCAGAGTGGTATCTGGAAACCAAGAGAGAGAGATCAATACTTGAGGTGTTGGAGCCATAGAATCTATTCGGAAGCAAAGGAAAACCTTACGACAGTCAGATCTGGAGAAGGTGCAAGAAGGTTATCCTGGAAAACCTTTCTGAATTTCGGCTATTGGGAGAAATGCGACGTGTTGATGCACGAACTCATGATGCCCGAAAATCTGAAGCTCTGAGGAAGATCTACACCGTAGATCTTAAGAAAAGAGCTTGACTGTTGAATCAAGCAGATGAGTAAATCACAATTTCGCAATTTCGGCTATTGGGAAAAGTGAGATGCGTTGATGCACAAACTCCCAAAACCCAAAGTCCCAAAAAGAAAAGTAAATGTGGTGGGACTCGATGACATCACCGAAGGTGACATGGACCCTCCTAAGCATGCCACATGCCACTGTTTAAATCGGTGGCAGTTGTGTAATATGGGCCCGGAGAGTAAAGTAAATCGGAAATTCGGATGTTGGAAGGTTGGGAGGAAATAAGTGTGGGAACTCCCGAGGTCCGAAGTCCCGATACTCCAAAGTCCCGAGGTCTCAAAAACTTTGAGACAAAGAGGCCATAGTGGATTTCAACCGTTGGTTTTTATGTAGACATGGACCGTTGATCCACCCATTTTCGCAAGTTCGGTAATCAGAACTCTAGGGATAGTAGTGTTGAGTTTTGAAACCTCCTGAAACACGAAGTCATGAAGCACCCTAGTGGTATAGAGTTTGGTCACAACCCGTGATCGCATGGGTTGGGGACTGAGGAAGAGAGGGCTATCGCTAGAAATTTACAGAGCCAAGCAGATCTCTGAAAATTCATGAAAATTGAACGTTTCTGATTCGGCTTATGAATTATGTGTGTGGAATTTGTTAAGGAATGATAGCCTAACAAATTTTGGTTGTCTTCACGTTGTAATTGCATAAGAGTGGCGAGTGACAAAACCAATTAGAATTGCCCCGAAGTGTAAAGAAATGGAAGAGGTATGGATTACTTCCAGGCCAGAGAATGAAAGAGAAGGAATGAACGTTTCCTTGGGAGTTGAAGGAACGAACTCCAATGGACACGGAAAAGAGATGGATAAGGAAGGGCATATGATGAAAATCATTGAAAGATTACAGAAGGATTCCCAGGCTCACCGATATGATAGCCGAAAGCTCATGAAATACAGGGATAAACAGGGAGAATTCAACTTGAAGTTGATGCGAAGCCTAGATAGGATCGAAAAGAGATTGGAAAAGGAGAGTGACTCAAGAAAAATAGGGAGTCATAGGACCCCTGAGAGGAAAAGAAGATAGAGGAGTGTTAGCAGACATCATCATCGCTCCCCAAAGCATTCTAGTAAGGAAGCACACAATAGTTCAAGCCCATCTCTTGCTAGAAAGCATAGGAGGTCTGGAGTGGATGAACTGAAAGGAAAAATGAATAAGATTAAGCCTCCCACGTTCGATGGAGAACACCAGAAGGAGGAAGATATAGAAACATGGTTGCTTGGCATGAGGAAATATTTCCAACTGCATAATTATTCCTCTCATGCAGAAGGAAGAATTTTGATGTATCAATTGAAAGGAAAAGCATCCACGTGGTGGGATCATCTTGTGCGGGTGCAGCACATTAGGGAGAAGGATATCACTTGGAAGGAATTCAAGGGGTATTTCGAGAAGAACTATTTGAATAAAAGATATTATGACAAAAAGATGAAGGATTTCTTTGAACTCAAACTGGGCAGCCTGACCATTGATGAATATGAGCGAAGATTTATGGAATTGTTAAATTATGTTCCATTCATCAAGGAAGAGATTGTCAAGATTTAGAGATATCTAAGTGGATTGCCACCTTCTATCGGTGACAAGATCCAGTACAATGACCCTAAGACTATGGAAGAAATGATAAGGAGGGTGAAATGCTTGTATGAGTAGCAAAGAGAAACGCCTACTTTTCGGAAGGCTTGGGATGATTAGAAGAAGTTCAAGAAATATCAGAGGCAGAAGGGAAACAAGCCTCCCTTTTTTAGAAACAACCCTTAGGGACAACCATATTTTAGAGAGCCTGAAAAGGCTGAAGTGGGTGGACAATTACCAAGGCAGACACCTATGGAGCGTTGTGGTTGTAAGGGAAACCATAGGTACAGAGATTTCCCCCATGGAAATGATAAAGTGAGAGAAGTCCACAATGTCAAGCAAGCTAAAACAGTGGAGGACATGGGCAGTAGGATGCCAAGGATCTACACAGCCCTGGACAACAAGCAAGTTGAGTATCAACTGCACATGATTGAAGTGGAAGGTATGATCAACAACCATACCTTGATTGTTTTAATTGATTCAGGGGCTAGCCATAGTTATATAGATTCTAGAGTGGTGGAAAGTCTTCATTTGTCGAGAAGCAAACATGAAAATTCTTGGTTAGTGTAGCTAGCCACAGGAACCAAGAGAAGAGTTACATAATTGGTTAAGTCTTGTCCAGTGGACATGAATGGAATGAACACGAAAGCTGAACTGAACATTATGCCTTTAGTTTCTTATGATTGTTTAATTGGGATGGACTGGTTAGACCAACACCATGCCATCTTGGATTGTCTTAGTAAGGAATTCACTTGCCTGTATGAAGAAGGAAATTGGAAAACAGTCCAAGGAATTCCTAGAGTTGTTGTTGTCAGAGAATGAGTACGCCAGAGTTGAAAGAGTTGCAATTGTAGCTTGAAGAGCTTATGAGGAAGGGGAACATATGTCCAAGTGTGTCACCTTGGGGTGCACCGGTCCTGTTCGTGAAGAAGAAAGACAGGATGTTGAGATTGTGTATCGATTTCAGACAACTGAACAAAGTAACTGTTAAGAACAAATATCCTCTGTCGAGTATTGATGATCTCTTTTATTAGTTGAAGGATGCAAATATATTTTCGAAGATAGACCTCATGTCAGGATATCACTAGGTGAGAATAAAGTATGAAGACATCAACAAGACCACCTTTAGAATGAGGTATGGTCATTACGAGTTCACAGTGGTGCCCTTTGGGTTGTCAAACACACCTGTTGTTTTTTATGTGTCTGATGAATGGTGTATTCAGGAGCTATCTAGACAAGTTTGTCATAGTATTCCTGGATGACATTCTGGTATATTCCATGTCAGAGGAAGAGCATGAACAACATCTGAGGATGGTGTTATAGGTGCTAAGAGAGCACCAGCTGTATGCCAAGCTAAGAAAATGTTCATTTTATCAGAAGCAGATCCATTACTTTGGGTATATTATTTCGAAAGATGGGATAGTAGTAGATCATGAAAAGATTGAGGCCATCAGATAATGGTCAGTGCCAAAGAATGTAACGGAAGTCAGATCCTTTATGGGTCTAGCCGGTTATTATAGAAGATTTATTGTAGGATTCTCAAGGATAGCTCACCCTATCACTTCCTTGCAAAGGAAGGAGAAGAAGTTTTAGTGGACAGAGGATTGTGAGAAAAGTTTCCAGCGATTGAAGCAACTGTTAACCAGTGCTCCAATCCTAAGGATCGTAGATCCAAACAAATATTTTGTGGTATGCACTGATGCATGCAAAGAAGGACTGGGAGGAGTCCTCAGTCAGAATGGATTCTTAATTTGATATGAATCCAGATAGTTGAAAGAGCATGAAAGGAACTATGCCACTCATGATTTGGAGTTGGAACCAATCATTCACGCTCCGAGGAAATGGAGACACTACCTCATGGGAAAGCGATTCAAATTGAGAATAGACCATAACGGTATGAAGTACTTGTTTGACCAACCAACCTTGAATGCTAGGCAGAGCAGATGGTTGGAGTTTCTCTGTGAGTACGATTTTGATATAAATCATATCAAAGGTAAGGAGAATAAAGTGGTTGATGCACTCAACAGGAAAGTACATGAATTACATGCTACAACCATTAACATGTATCAAACCGATATAAAGAGAAAAGTTTTGGAAGATGTAAATGCAGATTAGCAGTACAGGGAGCTGGTAGCAAAGATACAACAAGGTGAGTTGCCACAGAAAGTGGAAAATTATAAATTAGGGACTGATGGAATACTTTTGTACAAGAACAGAATTTATGTACCTAATTTCCAGGACTTGAGGCTTATGATTTTGCATGAAATGCACAACGTGCCTTATGTTGGGCACCCTGGATATCAGAAAACTATGGCAGCAGTCAAGAGCCATTACTACGGGCTAGGTATGAAGAAAGAGATTGCAGAATACATAGCTAGATGTATGGAGTGCCAGAAGGTTAAAGCAGAGCATAGGCACCCAGCAAGGTTGTTGCAACCTTTACCCATTCCTAAGTGGAAGTGGGAAGTAGTGACTATGGATTTCATCACTAGATTGCCCAGAATAGGCAAGCAACATGATTCCATCTTGGTGGTGGTGGACAAGCTTACAAAAGCTGCCGATTTCATTTCGTTAAAGACCACTCACAAGGCAGTAGATGTTGCCAACATCTTTATGAAGGAAGTGGCACGATTGCATGGAATCCCCAAGACAATTGTGTCTAACAGAGACCCGAAATTCACCTCAAATTTCTGGAAAGGGTTATTCAAGGGATTCAGAACAAATCTAAATTTCAGTACAGCCTATCATCCTGAGTCAGATGGGCAGACAGAGCGGTTGAATCGAGTGATAGAAGACATACTGAGAATGTATGTGATGGATAAACCATCAAAATGGGAAGACTACCTTCATTTGGTATAATTTGCCTACAACAATGGGTATCAAGCATCATTGAAAATGAGCCCATTTGAATCACTTTATGGTAGAAAGTAAAACACTTCGGTAAGCTGGGATAACCCAGCTGATAGAGAGGTAGTTGGGCTAGAATTGCTCAAGGAAATGGAAGATCAAATGCTAAAAATTAAGCAGAATTTGAAAGTTTCCCAAGACAAGTAGAACACTTATGATAATAGGAACAGAACCCACAGAGAGTTTAAAGTGGGTGATCATGTTTTTCTGAAAGTAAAATCCAATAGAAGTTCCTTGAAGTTGGGAAACTATGCCAAGTTGGCAGCCAGATTTTGTGGGCCATTTGAAATCCTATAAAGAATTGGGCCAGTTGCATATATGCTTGCATTAGCTGCATCCATGAATGTACATAATGTGTTTCATGTTTCATTGCCTAAGAAATATATACCTGATGCTAATCATGTAATCGATTAGAATTTGATTCAGGTGGAACAAGAAGGTGTCCTGCAAGTGCATCCTGTGCGCATATTGGATCGGAAAAACAAATAGCTCCAGAATTGAGCCATAGGACTTGTAAAGGTCCAGTGGACCTGGTACAGTTTTGAGGATTCAACATGGGAACATGAAGATGCTATGCGGGCAGAATACCCGCATCTTTTTGAAGATTTTGGAAATCTTGTGAATACTGTGTGAAAGTTGAAATGAGGATAGTGAAAAAATAAGGGGAGGGGTTGTAATACCCCAAGGACGTGCCCCAATTGTATTATGAATTGTAATTTTGTTTTATAGGCTGGTGAGCCAAGTTTATATAAGCTAGTGGGCTTATGTGTTATTTAGGCCAGGGAGCCTAAGTATTGAGGGCTAGGAGCCTGATTTTTGTACATGTAATTATGCATAGTATTTTAATACAAAACAATCTCTGCATGTGGACCAACCACGATGAATGAGTGATGGGGGACTAAGCTTCCACAAAACCTGGGTAAGGGAGAGGGGGATGAAAGGTTGGAAGAGGGGCTAAGCTTGAGGGCTTAAGTCCTTGGGAATAATAATTAAATATTATTCCAAAGTTGTGAAAATGTATATGTTTTATCCTAAGTTCCTAGAAGGGGAACGTGTGCAAGATGGGAAACATGCAGCCCCGGGGATACATATGTCAACCCGGGTGCATGCAGTTAAAACCAGAGAAGTAAGCTATGTTGTGGATTCGTCCTTCATTCCTCCATCCGCCACCTGAGTCTAGGGGTTCGTCCTCCAGTATTTTGTGGGTTGTCTGAACCATGTGGTTCTGCATCTGAGGGTTTCATACCTCACACAGTTCTGAAACCCAAAACCGCGAAACCCAGTGGCAAACCCGTGGATTGAGCCGAGTCTCCTGTGTGTCCTCTAAACCCTGAGCCTACCGTAATCGTCCATGTTGGGTGTATTTTAACTACGGACTATTGTGGTCACGCATTCCCTTGGCTAAGTGTAATTGGGTACTGTCATCCGTCCTCTAATGATTCTTACTATTGTTCTCCTTGTGTTGGAACGGAATTGAAGAAACAGGTTTTCTAGCATGTGTATACAACACTCTCTCCAGGTGAGAGAGGTGGTTGAGGTTGAAGAAGCAGGTTGTCAAACCTGTGGGTGACTCTCTCCAGGTGAGAGAGTGTGCGAAAGAAGTGAGTACTCCTGGAAGGGGTCTTGTAGCTGCCACAGAGCTCGGAGACTTCCGGTCCGGTATGTTGCTAAATCCCAAGGCAAGGGAGGTTTAGTAGCCGAATGATTGTTCGAGTGACAGTGAAGGTGTATACCCCTGGGGTGGGACAGGAATGTGGGGAACAAGAGTCTATGAGCAGTGGGCATAAGTGGCTCCTGGGAGAGAATCCTTCTTCTGTGACTGTGTGTCTTCATGTTGACCCTGCCTAGCCTAGGATTCCCCTACTCGGTGGAGCTTAGTCCCATCTTGGGGGTCACCTACTGCTGAGAGTGATGAGCAACACGGTCTAAGGCTGGGAGGTTCGTGGAAGGTTTGCACGCATTTGGTGAAATTAATACAATTTCAAAGATAAGTATCAGTTTGTGTTTAATATTATGTTTTGCATACCTGTGATGCTTATAGGATTATCATGTATTTTGTTGTGCATATGAATTGTTGTTAATTACCTTAATTATGTATTTTAGCAGTAATTAGGTGCTACTCTGTGTTAAGTCGTTTATATTAATTTAAATGCATATTCTATAAGTGTTATTCCGCAGTAACATTACTTCAGAGCTTAAAAGGATAAGTAGAAGTTGTGTTGGTAGCGTCACCCAGTCCTTGGAGGGTCGAGGATGTTACAACACTTCTTGCACTCGAAAACTCAAAGAAGAGAAAGCAATTGAAACTTATTCAATACTTCACCAGTTTA
>ML811177.1:59173-96892 GCA_009831015.1 Picea engelmannii | reverse complement strand
TTTAACTCGTATTATTGTAATTATATTTTTAACAATTTTTTAATTTGAAACGTAAAGACAAAGGGAAAATCAAAATAGATATAAATATAATGTTAGTAAAGGAAAAGTCACATAGTGACCACTTTGATGGATGCATATTCACTGAAAGACAATGGGAAGATGGTTTCTTTGCAAAGGCTGATATGTGTGTTTGTAGAATCTCAAGATTCCCACCACCACGAAAGCATTGTCACTTTTACATGCATGGCATGACTCCATGCCATGTTACCTATCACACAAGTCAACGACAATCTCATTATGTCACAAACAGTATATATATATGGATAATCATATTTTCAATATTAAAAAATGTTAGGATGTTGATAAAAAAACTCACATTAATGTTGCAAAGTGTACATCAATCATTCATTCCGTTGATAAGTGTACATCAATGAATGTAATTGGGAATGTATTACATGACTTCTTCATGTCAGGTTATCTATCACACAAGTCAGTCACAATCTCATTATGTCATAAACAATATATAATAATAATAATAATAATAATAATAATAATAATTTATTTTTAAGGTCATGGTTAAGCCAGCACACTAAATTGGTGTATGAGATTTCCTTGTTTGTGGGATAAGGGACCCTCTTTCACTCAACAATTTGATTAGTAAAGTCTACGAAGGTATACATACCCTACCCCCTTCTAGATTTGAATCTGTAACCTCTTAAAAGGAAACACATGTTCTTAACCGTTAGGCCCACTCAAACTATATATATAGATAATCATATTTTCAATATTAAAAAATGTTAAAATGTTAATAAAAAACTCACATTAATGTTGCAAAGTATGTTGCAAAGTGTACATCAATCACTCATTCCATTGTTAATAAGTGTACATCAATGAATGTCTTTTTAAAATCGTGAAATACATCACTTATTATCACCCTGGCAACCTAAGCGCCCACACAAAAGAACAAAATCATGTGCTTTATTTGTTGTAATGGCCTTCATTTTCCAATACCAGCGACCTAAGCGCCCACACAAAAAAACAAAATCATGTGCTCTATTTATTTTCCAATACCATTCTTTGAAAGGGAGAAACTCCAACCATATATATGTATATGAGACCATGAGTGGGTGTTTTTTTAAGTTAATTACTTAAATTATGGTGTAAAGTATTATAATTAATTAAAAATGAACTTGTGTGAAAGTGAATAATTCATCGATAAAAATTGAGATGGGTAAAGTTAAGTTAGGCTTTTTCGTCGATTATTCATACTATAAATTTAATTTATGTGGACAATTATGATTGATATTTGGTAATTAAGATTTTAGCTATGTAAAATAAATTTATAATTTGTATGTAAATTCATTTTTTGTTATTGTTTTTATATTATTGTGGTAAGGGATTTTATAGAGTTTTTTTTTTTTTACAATTAAAACCATAGACGTTTAGAGTTTTAACATGGATTCATTTTCATAACCAGTTGTGGATTCATTTTCATAACCAGTTGTGAATTCATAAAAGATTACAATATGTGATATGTGATGGAATATTTTTTAATTGGTTAATAAGTAATAAATAAATTGTTTTTTTATTGTTTATAATGTAAACTATTTTAATTAATAAAAAAAAAGATTATATGTAAAGAAATTATGTACTTTAAAATTATGTATTATAAATAATGTATTATGATGATTGAAATAAATATAAATAGAAATATTATATATATGATATTTATATATAAATAATGTCATAATGGAAATATAAATATTTTAATAATAATCAAAATGATATTTTACATATTCATCTTTGTGTAAGTTATAAATTTTGAGTTGTGTTGAATTAAGTGAAAATACAATTAAAATAAATCTATTTTAAATGATCAAAAAATTAATACTTCAAAATTTGATTTCTCATAAATTAAGATGAATTTATATTAGTTATGTGTTTCACCTTTGTATTTAGAGAATTTAAAAGACTTATAATAACTTAGAGATTTCCCTACTCCTTCCTCGTTATATACTAGCATAGTAAAGGTATCATCTTTACTACTTCTCATTATATATTCTCGTAGTAAAGGTTTCACCCTTATATACTATTATTTTGAAATATCAATAACAAACAATGGATGAGATCTCTAAGAAGAACAATGTTGTCTTGTATTTACTAAGAACTAAACACAACATTAATGAAAAACTGAACAAATTCCTCACTCTAAAACTAAGGTGAACGTAAAAGACTTAATGTTATATCTATTGGAAAAAAACAAATAATCTTCAAAAACAATCTTCAAATTCAATGTGGGTGAGTTAAAGATGATGTGTTATGAGTATGTTCATAAGTTACAACAAATCCTTTTCTCGTTGACAACCAATAGGTCCCTTCACTTTGAAGGCTCATTAACGAAAATAAAATACAACCTAAAATTATGAACATAATGAGCGAGTAAGCACAACACAAGGTATGGAGAGTCGTCTAACACACCAACATAAACATGATTCTAAATGTAGCAACCTCGTGTTTTTATACAGAAAGAAAGTGAGATTTTAGAGGGATTTTTTTCAATTTGCAAAATTATCAAAAAAAATATTAAAATACACGTTAAGGAATTATTGAAGATAAATGCTAGAAATGAATTAAGTTATATAGAATTTGAGTTCTCTTTGTAATTGACTTCATATGCATTGAGTTATTAATAGCCCACAAACATAAAGCATGATCAATATTGCAGGCCACTTGAGGTTACAAAACGTAAAAGATTATTACAAGTTAATGGCACCGAAATTTCATGTTTATAAAATGACAAATACTTCATATTATTCATCTCAATGCATTTAAGTCAATGATATTCATTCTCATCACACACAACATTATCGAAACTTTGAATGCCATATATATGTTTTAGTATATTTTTATTTTAATTAAATATATGTTCTACTAAATTGTTAAAAAAATAATAATTGTTGATTTTTTAATATAAAAGCTCTCACTATTTGTAATTGTTAGCATGTCAATCTCAATATGTATGAGAACGACAAACAATCATTCATTCATGGGCAAATGCAATGCCATGTGGAAACACCGTCATCGAAATGGAAAATATGAGAGCAATATGGTAGGTGGATCTAGGTGGATATAAAATGTTGCTTTTAGTTCTAACCCTATTAGTTAGTGAGTCAATTAAAATGTTGTTTTTAGTTCTAAGCATGCACAGTCAAAATACTTTGTCCTACGTTAATTATAGAATTATAGATATGAGTAACTTTTAATTATTAACTAATTATTGAGTAACTTGGAGTTTGAGTATGTAGGTTTTCACAATTAGCAGTCAATTAAAATGTTGTTTTTAGTTCTAAGCATGCACAATGAAAATACTTTGTCCTACGTTAATTATAGATATGAGTAACTTTTAATTATTAACTAATTATTGAGTAACTTGGAGTTTGAGTATGTAGGTTTTCACAATTAGTTATAATGTTGTTAAACTTTCTTGAAGTAAACTCTATGAAAGTTAGTCATAATATTGTTAAACCTTCTTGAAGTAAAGTGTGTGAAAGTTTATGAAATATCCACTTGAAAAATATTTATGTGTCCCTAATGATGGTTGGAGTATAAACTTTTACATTGAAGACAAAAGAAACTATGTGGAAGTTTATGAAACACCCACTTGAAAAAACTTCATGTGTCCTTAATGATGGGTGGAGTGTCCACTTTTACACTGAAGACAAAAGAAATTGTGTGAAAGTTTATGAAACATCCACTTGAAAAATCTTTATGTGTCCCTAATGATGGGTGGAGTGTCCACTTTTACACTGAAGACAAAAGAACATAAGAATGACAAAACAAGTCACATTTGGAGCTTATATGTTATTATGGACCACTTCTCTTAATCAATTGTGGAATGGTAATTTTCAAAGTGATACTAGTACTTCTCTCAACCATTATATTAATGGTGATGTGGAGGTTATATATAATCATGGCCCCATTTCTCAATCAATGTGGGATAATAATTTACTCACACCACAACCAAACGATTATTATGTTAGCAGGAGGCACCAACCCCTTGTAGCTACCTTCATTTGCACAAGGATCATGGTATATGGGATCTTATATGTTACCGTGTACCATTTTTCTCAATCATTGTGGGATATTAATTTTTGTATAAAAAGGTATATATGTCATAGAAACAATTTTAAAGTTCAATGTTATGGATATTTGATATAGTTCAATTTTAGTTGGTATCATATTCTAACAATATGTCATAAATCCTACATTATTAGGATTTTAAATTTATAAATAAAGAAAATTATAATCATAATTAAAAGTAAAATGTAGATATACAATATTTTTTTTTGTAAGCAATAAATTGAGATTACCTTCTAAAAACCAGAGCATTTACAGTCATAGTGTTCTCGGTCCTGGGTTCCCATGAATGGAAACCAACTCATGCATATACAAAGTTAAAAGCATAGTACTGCTCCATAGAGCCAAAAAAAATTAAAGGTTCAACTAGTACAAGATTTTTGTAGCATACTATAAGCAAAACAAAAAAAACCACCACATAAGAGAAAAACATGTAGCCCAATGGACTAGACACAGAGGAGAACCAATTATGAAACGCCTAGAAATTATAGGCTTGGACACAGACCCCTGTCTTCAAAAAAGTTGTACAATTGACCAGAATGAAGGGGAATCGACTAGTTGAGATGCACTGCGACTTGAGCATCCATTTCCTCATTAAGTTGGGGTTGGTCATGTTGGTATTGAAGAGCCAACAATAAATTGACTTTGCGCTCCAATTGTTCCATTCATAATTTATTGTTTTCAATTTCACTATGAACTTCAAAGATTAGATCCACCTAATCCCCCATCTGGTCACCCATATTTTGAGGGATTGTAGCTAGCAAAGATGAGTGATCATTTAGCCTTATCTCAACCTGAGCATGCACCATTGTATTAGCATGAGGAGGTGACATTAGAATATGTTTATTAGGTCGTTGTTGTTGGTGTATGTCCTCATTTGCGACTATATCCTCCTCTTCCCACTCAATCCAACATCCCCATGAGAATTCTTCTTCCGGGACCACCAACTCTCATGTATCCATCGAACGAGGATCTAGATTATCACTCGAGATAATGGCATGAAACGATGAGGGAGTCAAGTCATATTTCTTCTTAATCTTATGCCATCGATAGCCTCTATCTATGTGAGCACGTCCTCGCTCATGAATGTGAGGCATTACAGGAGAAAGAAGACTAGCAATGCCATACAAAATGGATGATGAAAAGGTTGAAGACCCATAACTATGATTATATGTAATAATACATCGTTTTGTCACCCTTATGAATACTTTCCCATTGTATCGCATCATCATCATTCTGGAGCCATCAAACTAGAAATACAATTCTAACATGTTAACTCTCCCATTGTGTTGAATATAACTACCCATATCATCAAATGTACTTTTCTCAGGGGCCTCATGCTTCAAACTATATTGCACCATAAACCATGGGGGGGAGGATATGATATAAATATCACCCTTACACTCACCTAGGGAAAGGGACGACCATGTGGAAAGATGATATGAATGTACTTGGATGCTCATTAATTTCTCACCGACTCCCCATCTAGGGAGACTTCTTCCAGGGAAACCAATTGCTTACATTCCAGGAAGATGGGATGCACTAGATCTTGATTATTGCCACACTCCACATCATTATCCTTCCTATTGAATCCAATGTTTGCTAGATTTTATGTGATATTTTGGCCTCTCGAGAAACATGAGAGGGGATCAAAACTTGATTGGGAAGCATCAAAGACTTCAGAAATTCAATATTGCTCAGGAGCCTCCAACTAGGAGAAATATTGGTGGGCTCTGAACCATTGAGAATCTTGGAAAACATTGTGATGATGAACTGAGAATCTCCTTCAACAATTAATTGACGAATTTTGATCTTTGCAGAAGTTTTAATTCCACATATGAGATCCCAAATCTCTCCTGCATTATTTGTATCATGACTCAAGATACCCACTAAAATGTGGCATACCTGACCTTGGTCATCACGAAAGACAAGTCCAAAACCTGCAGGCCTCGGATTTCCCTTGGATGCTCCATCAAAATTTGGCTTGAAGAAACCAAGGGGAGGGTGGGACCATTTCTCCGGGCTGTTATCTTGTGTTGACCTCAGCGGTATGAGATTAGAAGAAGGAGCGAGGCAGAGGTCCCACTTGGACCATATAGGTTGTTCCTCCTTATCACATATCAAATCTTCTATGGACCAATTTTTGAGCCTGACTGTTTCCATGATGTCACTGGGATTATGGGCCAGACCTCTTGCCAGGGTATTTGGATAAAGTGGAAAATTCTTATGTTCCACTCTTTCCATATTTTTCAGAAAAGGAACTCATGCATGAGTTGCTAGATACATTTTAAAACTAGGTTTTTGAAGGTAGATGATCTCCAACAATCAATTGTTCTGACAATGTTGTCTCTCTAATGATCTATTTTGCACATCATTTGGGTGTCCTGGTCCCAAATATTGGAGTTGTAGTGACATTGATTGAGAAGATGTTCCATATTTTCCTCATGCTAGAGGCATATAGGAAATATTGATGGCCTGATGAAGCCCCTCTTTCGGAGATTGTCCCAAGTGAGAATTCACCCATAAGCAACTAACTAGAGAAAAGTACTCACTTAGGCCATAAGTTGGTTGTCCAGATGTTATCCTAGATACTTTCCTTGGGCATGAGGCGATAAAGTGCTTCCAGTCCATAAGCTTCTTTGATGGTGAAGAATCCTTTAGAAGAGTGACCCCAATAGAGTATATCCAAGCCATGTTTAATTTGAATTCTATGCATCGTTTCCTCATCTAACTAGGGCTTCAAGAAAATATCTTCAAGGACCTGGAGAGCTTCATGAGTGAGTTTCCATTCTTTCCATTCTAATGTTGAAGGTGTGTTTTTCCAATAGTCTTCTACATGGGTGGAGTTGGCCTGAAGCATATTGTTATTTAAATCTTACAAAGGGTTCAACTATTGTAAGGGAGGCAATTGTTGCCATGAGCCCTTCTAGAAGGAAGCATCTCGACCATCCCAAATTTCCCAAAAGTCATGCTCCTAGACTAAATGACGATTTTTTCAGGC
Source organism: Picea engelmannii (assembly GCA_009831015.1). NCBI lineage: Eukaryota > Viridiplantae > Streptophyta > Pinopsida > Pinales > Pinaceae > Picea > Picea engelmannii. The sequence goes on along the minus strand of ML811177.1, from coordinate 89,754 downwards.
TACATTCCATATTAGGGAGCCTCTCCTCTTCTCATTCCAACTTATCATATTTTCCTCATCCACGTGGGGCACATATTTATGATGCCACATTTGAGCCCAAAGCTTGCCTGGTTGCTTGAGCCATTTCCACCATATCTTGGCTCCCATGACATGGTTGAGAATGTGAGGGTATCTTAATCCTAATCCTTCTGCTTGATTAGGCTTACATAGATCCTCCCACTTGAATAATGCCCATTTCCTTCCTTCTTTAGTTCCTTTCCATAAGAAATTCCATTGGATTCTTTTAATAGTCTTGAGGAAAGATTTGAGGGCTTCTAAAGCCAAAAAAAGATAAATTGGGATCGCTTGTAGGACCTATTTTAGAAGCACCTATTGACCCGACAGATTTAAATAACCAAAGGTCCAGGAGCTAAGACCCTTATCAATAGAAGAGATTAGACCCTTACAAGAGTTGTAATGAAGGGAATTGTCGATGAGAGGTATGCCTAGATATTTGGAAGGAAGGGAGCTCTTGTTGGATGCAAGAATTCAGGTGATGAAGTTTTGAATGGCACGAGGGGTGTTAAAAAAGAAGATCTAGGATTTTTCAGAGTTTATTGAGGTTCCATAGGATTCGCTAAAATCATTTAAAATTTTGTGGATGTGATGGGATTCTCTGGCCTTAGGGGAGCCCATCATCAATGTGTCATCCACAAATTGGTAATGATAAATGGGGGGGTGTGGGCCATGAAGGGGGAGACCTTGGAGAAAACCCTCATTGATAGCCTCATTGATGTGGTGAAATATGTTCACTATGTCAAACAGATTCAGAATAAGAAGAGTACATAATCAACAGAGGTGTGTTGTTTTGCTTTAATTGTGAAAAATGTGGACATCTTGAAATAGAATGCCATGAGACAGAAAAACTAATTGAAAAGGAAGACAATTATGAAGAAGAATTGATCAGTGCTTTAGATGAACTAAGAAAAGAAAGAGAAGAAAACAAGTCACCCAAGAAGGAATTGATGAAACAAAAGGAAAGTGCTCACATTTTTTAAGAAGCCCAACATGTCATCAAAAACTTAAGAACTCATCTAGAAGAAGCCATAAATATTGAAGAAAATATTAAAGATCAAAAATAGTATTCAGAAGCCAACATAGCAGCACAGAAGGAAGAAACGGAAATGAGAGAGAAGATATTGGCAGATCATCTCAAGGAAAGAACTAACGATCTAAACCAGCTTGAATTAGAGTTTGTTCAAGAAGAGAAAGTACTTGAAGAAGAAATAATCACATTAAAAAATCAGCTTGAAGAAGTCATGAAGTCTCAGATATTAAAGAAAGAAGAAGAGGTTGAGAAGCTTGAAGAAGAAGTTTTCACATTGAGAAGTAAAATCATCAAGCTCAAAAAGAACTTTGAAGAGACAGAAACATCTGTATCAGTTGTAGAGAATGAAGAGAAGCACTCTAGGTTGCTAGAAAATAAGAATGAAGAAAAGAGAAAGAGTTATGCAGAAATACTCAAAGGAAGGAATCATGGTGATCTAAAAATGAGAAGACTTGTATCTTTTAAAATATTTGTAAGTGTTAATTATGTGTGCTTGGGCAAAAGGATCAATTTGAAAACACATAAAATAAAGAGTTTCACACTTAAGATGCACATAATAACCAGTAATAACAACCATCAAAGTAAACACATAACATAAAAAATGATAAAGGAGTTCACCCCTCTCTTGGGCTACATCTCCTGGTCGAGTTTCTAATGGATCATTTTAATTATTTTCTCAAAGTGTTAAAAATAGTGCCTTACAATGCTCAAAATTCCAAATAGATGGCTCCAATGGCTCCAGAACATCCAAAAACCCCTAGTTGGGCTTTTTTTGCACCTGATTTGGCCAAAAAATGAAGAAGATATCCTCCTCGAGAATTTCCCCTTCAAGATTGTTGTCTCTGGTTCTCCAATTTGCACTTGTGTGTGACTAACCTGGATCCCGCAACATTATTGGACCACAACCCCAACACATTGCATCGTCTCAAGAAATGGGGTGCATTGTCGAACAGTTAGAGGACTAGCACCTTTTGCGGTGGAGGTGATGGTCGCATGGGGGCCATATGGCCATGTCCCAACACCTATTTCGGACCCCAGTCGGATAATGGATGTAACTTTGCGCCAACGGTTATATGGAGTGTCCATATGGCATAATTCTGGCGTCTACTTGGCTTAACACAGTGGGTAACATCCATGCCCTATTGGTTCTATGCAAAGGTCGTATGGTGTATGAACTGGGGGATGGGGATTAGCCTCAGTCCTTTTCTTCGCCAACAAAACACTAGTTTCAATTCAAATAAATGTTACAACGTATAAGCATAAGAACCATTGCATATGTAGGTTGGTGGCCCAACCTATGCAAAGACTATGCCACTTGCCATGGAGGTTGGGGGTTCGACCCCCGCAGACTACCACAAACTTTTATACAGTGGAACGGTGCCACATAGCATCCCATGACTGGGCCACATGGCACCATACCACTTGCCACCCAAGTGCCACGTGTCAACACCTTAATGGTCCATGTGCATGCCAAATCAGTTGCCCAGTCATCTTGTCAACTCAACATCTCTTCATAGTGGCTAGTCCACATCACCTACCACGTGTGGGACCTTACCATGCCACATCAGCACTATATGGACTGTATGGACTGTACAGTCAACACAATTTTGCTTGTTTGGAAAAATGGACAGAACACGATATCTCACTCATACAATGTTTGTTTGAACCCATTCAAGTTGTGTTGGGATCATGAGGATGAGGTTTAGGAACGTGTCCATTTTGAATCAATTATGAAAAAATTGATTTTTGAGCAAATTTTGATCCCCTCGATCACTCCTCCCCATTTGTAAGATTTTGGACCTCCAAAATACTACTTTCATTCTATCTGAAGATGAGGGTACAATTCCCTCACCTTTCCAACCTCAATCCACTTGGCCTTGCTTGGATTTGTGCCTTTAATACCAACTTGAAGGTATTCCACATTCCCTTGTTTTGAAGTTCTCATCCTCCTGTCAAGGATTGTGTTTTCATGCAGTTCTTAAAAGATATTCTAGCGAGAAATCATCTATAAAAGGAATCTGAACATGTTCTCCTTGATTATCAATCAAAGGAGGCTCATACAATATCAAATTCTCAACATTGACAACTTCATACATTTGCATATAAGGAGGCAAATCCAAACGGAAGGGATTGTTACCAATCTTTTCAAGAATCTTGAAAGGTACATATCTGATTGGTTTCAATTTTTTACCTTCTCCTTGAAGCCTCTCTTTTCTAATGTAAATCCAAACTTCATCTCCAACTTGGAAATTGTGATCAACATGATGCTTCTCATATCTTGTCTTGTACTTGGCTTGGCTCTTTTCCAACTGTTCTTGTACCATTTGATGCACTAACTGAATTTGTTCAATGAAATTATTTTCCCTATCAATGCCATATTGACCATCAATAGAAATGTCTTTCCCAAAGATAAAATCTAAAGGAGATTTGGGAAAATAACCAAAACATGCTTCAAATGGAGATGTTTGAGTTGAAGAGTGCTTAGCCCGGTTGTAAGCATGTTGAATGTAGTGTAGGTGCTCATCCCAAAGCTTAGGATGCTTGTTGCAGTAACCACGAAGAAGATGCACTATTGTCCTATTAACCACTTATGTTTGACCATCGGTTTGTGGATGAAAAGATGTGCTCTTTTTCAGCTTGGTGTCCATGAGTTCCCATAAACTTGACCAAAAGTTCCCAATAAATCGAGAATCTCGATAAAAAATAATGGATTTAGGAAACCCAAAATGTACCCAAACATGCTGAAAGAACATATGTGTCACTTTCTCAGCTATAACCTACTTCTTACAAGGCATCAAAATACACATTTTCTTGAAATGGTCAACCACAACATAAAGATAATCATGATTGTTTTTAGACATAGGTATACCTCTTACAAATTCCATGGAAATACTTTCCCAAGGACGAGAAGGAACCAGAAGTGGAGTATACAAACCCAAATTTCTATTTCTAGGCTTGCTTGTAGCACATAAAGAACATCCTCTTACATATCTTGAAACACTTTCATTCATTTTAGGCCAATAGCAATACCTTTACAAATTAGCCATTGTCTTGCCTACACCAAAGTGGCCAACAATAAGAGAATAATGAGCTTCCCTTATGATGTTGACTCTTTCACCCTGTGGAATACATAGCTTGCCAAGATGATACAAAATCGTATCATGCACATGGTAATCCAATTCCTCAACTTGGTTAGAATGACACAAAGTTGCATAAACCTCTTTAAAATCAACATCTAAAGCATATTGTTCAACATAGCTCTCATGCATGATAGAATTATTCTTAAGAATAACTGAAGAACTAACAATAGGCCTAGAAATCATATCAGAAACTTTTTTATAAATTCCTTTTTTATACCTTATAACCAAGTGGATCTGTTATAGAGAACCCATCCATCTGAAGTTCCTTGCTTGTTGCATCTTCGTTTGTGATTGTAAGTATTGCAATGGTTGATGATCTGTGTGAATGATAGTTTATTTTCCCAACAAATAATGTTTCCATTTTTTCACATTTTGCACCAATGCATACAACTCCTTATCATAAGTAGGATAGTTAATCACAACACAATTAAAAGTTTCAGAATGAAAACAAATGGGCTTACCATGTTGCAACAAGACTGATCCCATTGCATAATTGCTTGCATATGTTTGGATCTCAAATTTGGAAGTGCAAGAACTGGAGCTGAACTAATCTTCTCCTTCAATGCATCAAATGATTTTTATTTCTTTCCTCCCCATTGGAACACTTGCTTCTCGCTTGTCACTGCATGTAATGGAGCTACAATTGAAGAGAAGTTAGCAATAAACTTTCTCCAATATTGGGCTTCTCCCAAAACGCTTCTTACCTCAGTCACATTGTTGGGCTTTGGCCAATCCAAAATAACTTTGACCTTCTAAGAATCAATTTCCAGTTCTGCTCCTCCAACAATATGCCCCAAGTAAACAAGTGTGGTATTTCCAAACTCACATTTAGACATCTTCAAAAATATTTTTTCTTTCTTTAAGACAACCATAACTTGATTTACATGCATAACATGATCTTCATGAGTTTTGCTAAATATCAAAATGTCATCCAAGTAGACAATCACACAATCATCAAGAAAAGGTCTTAAAACATCATTCATGACTCTCATGAATGTAGCAGGAGCATTACAAAGTCCAAAGGGCATTACCATCCACTCAAACAAACCTTGCTTTGTTTTGAAAGCTGTCTTCCAAGTGTCTCCTTCAACAATCCTAATTTGATGATATCCACTTCTCAAATCCAATTAAGTAAAATACGTAGCATCTTTCAATTAATCAAGCAAATCATCAATTCTAGGAAGAGGATAATGATTCTTTACTGTAATCTTGTTCAAGGCCCTGAAATATACACACATGCGCCATGCACCATCTTTCTTTGGCACTAAAACAATTGGTGATCCACATGGCGATGTGCTTGGCATGATGACCCCTTTGTCAAGCAACTCTTGGATTTGTTTTTTTAATTTCAGCATTCTCCATGACTGACATCCTGTACATACCAATGTTTGGAAGAGGAAAATCTTGTTGCAATTATATATCATGTTGGATAGCCCTTTTTGGAGGAAATCCCTTTGGTTCCTGAAACATCTCATCATATTGGTTAACAACGTCATATAAATCAGATTTCAACTTTGAATCACAACCTTGGAAAGCTTCTTTTTCAACATTGTCTTTGGGTTTGATCATCAAGAGGACAAAATTCTTACTAGCATTTAGTAATCTCTTCATTTGTCCATCATTTACAAGTGACAAATTTAACTTCTTTGTATGTGCTCTAACAATGTACTCAACTCCATTTTTAAACAAATTATAATTATTCTCATGACGATGAAAGATGTTCTCGTATCATATAAGTATGGGCTTCCCAACACAATACCACATATATCTAAAGGAATAACATCAAGCTCAACCTCATCTATAAAATTTGCAGTGATGGAAAATCTAAGTTTACACCTTTTTGTCACATGCAATTTGGCATTGTCACATTTCCATCCTAGAGGGTATGGTTTAGGATGCGGAGTAGTTTCTAATTTTAGTTTCTTGATAGTGTCTTCGAATATGAGGTTTGCTTGAGATCCAACATAAAAGAGATTATCTATCTTGGTATGCTCTGAAATCACCCATATGTGGAAAAGATTTATTCTTTCTTTTTCCTATTGAGTTTCATTGAGGATATTACTACTTGAAGAACTAGTACTTGCAATAGATTCCTTACCTTGAAAACCCATGTCTGTAATATTTGTCTCATCACCTGAATCATAACCTAAATCATGTTGTACGATTGGAGTAATCTTTGGTTTCCCCTTATTGCTGAACATTTTGGGTCTCTTTTCAGGATGAAGTTTCCAACAATGGTCTTCATCATGTCCATCTTTTGAACAGTGTTTACATGTGATTTTCTATCCCTCTTTCTTGATTGAAGCATTATTTCTTCCATTTCCCTTGAACTTCTTTTTTCCTTTTTCTCCATGAACAAAAGGTTTCTTGCTACCCTCTTGATGTTCATTCCTCCCTCTTGCTTCCAAATGAGTTGCTTGTACACAAACTTCATCTAGACTTGTAGGGTTAAACATAAGTATTGTGTGCCTCAAGTATCTATGCAATCCTCCAATATATTTGAATAAAGTTTCTTGAGAAGACAAATCTATACCCAAAATCAAATCCCTTCTTCCAAATTCTTGAGTGTAGCTTTGAGCACTTTTCCCTTTAGCTTGTCTAAATTTTTGTCAATCCATAATAGCTTTCTGCATGTATGGTAATGGATAAAACTGTCTTTTAAGTGAAATAATAAAATCATTCCAAGAGGATAAAATTTTACCATGTTTCTTCATGTCCTCTTGAGTTTTGGATTCCCACCAAATGAGTGTTGCACTGTCCAATCTTAAAGAATCAAGTTGAATCTTAGTTTCATCATCTTTGATCCTTTGTATCCTAAAATACACTTCAATCTGACGAATCCAATTATCCAATTTCTCATCATTTACCTCTCCATTGTACATAGGAAATTCAAACTTAATATCAAGCTTAAGAAAAGAAGTTTGTAGAGGAGTTTTACCATGTTCTTTTGGAGAATTTGGACGTGGTTGTGAAATGGTAGAAGAGGTGGAATATGGAGGTGAAGGAGGTGGAGAATCACCATTCCCTCCATTTCCCTTTGGATTTTTATCACCACTATATCCATTACCGTTTGGAGGGTTTGAGCTTTCACCTTGCAATCTTGCATTTCTTTCTTCAAATAAAAATTTCACCATCTCAGTCATATCATAGAATATTTTCTGAAAGTTTCATCCTCTGAAGGAAGAGTTTCATGACTCTCCTCATGAGCCATACTTGGTGAATATCTCCTTGAAGCTTGAGGTGATTGTATATTTCTCCTTATTGATAGTTGAGAACTTGTCTCTACAAGTTTACCTTCTCCTCTTATGAGCTTCAACCTTGTAAGCATCGAAAAAAAAAAAAAAAAACCTTGCAAACAATCAAGCCTTCAAAAACCTATGCTCTGATACCAACTTGATCTGAAAATGAGAAGACTTGTATCTTTTAAAATATTTGTAAGTGTTAATTATGTGTTCTTGGGAAAAATGATCAATTTTCAAACACATAAACTAGAGAGTTTTCACACTTAAGATGCACATAATAACCAATAATAACAACCATCAAAGTAAACACATAACACAACAAATGATAAAGGATTTCACCCTTCTCTTGGGCTATATCTCCTAGTCCAGCTTCTATGGATAATTTTAATTATTTTCTCGAAGTGTTAAAAATAGTTCCTTAAAATTCTCAAAATGCTAAATAGATGGCTCCAATGGCTCCAGAACATCCAAAACCCCCTAGCTGGGATTTTTCTGCACCTAATTTGGCTAAAAAATGAAGAAGATATCCTCCTGAAGAATTTCCCCTTCAAGCTTGATATCTCTGGTTCTCCAATTCGCACCTATGTGTGACTAACCCAACTCCAACAACGTTACTGGACCAAAAACCCAACACACTACACTGTTCTAAGAAATGGGATGCATTGTCAAACAGTTAGAGGCCTAACACCTTTTTTTGTGGAGGTGATGGTCGCATAGGGGACATATGGCCATGTCCCAGCGCCTATTTCGGACCCCCGTCGGATAGTGGATGTAAAGTCGCACCAACGGTTATATGGAGTGGCCATATGGCATAATTCCCGCGCCTTTCGGGCTTAACAAAGTTGGTAACATCCATGCGCCATTGGTTCTATGCAAAGGTCGTATGGTGTGTGAACTTGGGGTTGGGGGTAAGCCCTGACCCTTTTCTCCACCAACCAAACACTAGTTTCAATTCAAATAAATGTTACAACGTATAAGGGTAAGAACCATTGCATAGGCGGGTTGGTGGCCCGACCTATGCAGAGACTATGCCACTTTCCCCGGAGGTCGGGGGTTCGACCCCCACGGACTACCACAAACTTTTATACATCGGAGGGGTGTCATGTGGCAACCAATGACTGGGCCACATGGCACCATACCACTTGCCACCCAAGCACCATGTGTCAACACCTTAATGGTCCATGTACATGCCAAATCACTTGCCCAGTCAGCCTGCCAACTCAGCATCTCTGCACAGTTTCCAGTCCACGTTACCTGCCATGTGTGGGACCGTACCATGCCACGTCAACACTGTACAGACTGTACAATCAACAAAATTTTGCTTGTTTGGAAAAATGGACAGAATATGATATCTCACTCATATGACGTTCGTTTGAACCCATTCAATTTGTTTTGGGATCGTGAGGGTGAGGCCTAAGCACATGCTTGTTTTGAAGCAATTCTAAGCACTTTGATTTTTGAGCAAATTTTGATCCACTGGATCACATGGTCAACCAGAATCTAAGAAAACTAATAAGGGTATAAGGGTACATCTTCAAGAATAACATCCATGTTCAAGCCACAAAGAAGCTTCAATCATGATCATGATCAGTCAAGGTAGAAATTCAAAAGGACTATGCCACAAAGAAGATCATTCACTCCCAGGTATGCAAATTTCTTTTATGGTCATTGTTTTTATTGTACTAATTTTGGACATAAGGTTGCAGATTGCAAGGATTATAAATAAAATGTTCAAGCAAGAAATACCTATGTGGCCCCACGTAACATTGAATGTTACAAATTTCATAACTATGGACACATAGCTAATGATTGTAGAAGCATGATAGATACTTCCATGAAAGAGAACACTAATATTAGATATAAGAAAGTATGGATAAGAAAACACGAATAACAGATGAACAAAGACCAGGTCCCAGAGATCGCAAGATTGGCAATAAAACAAGATGAATAAAATTCTACAGAGAAAAAGAAATATGTAAGATACAGAAAGGCTTGGAAAACAATTGAAAGAAAAGAAGGACATGTAAATAAGAAATAGGTTCAAGAGATTGTACTTTCATGCATTATAGTGAAAAATGAATCCACATACAAAAATAAATAAGTTAGAGCTCAGAGAGATGATGAATCTACCAATGAATATGATGATGAATACACATTAGAGCCGGAATTGTTTTGAGCCATTTGGCTTAGAGACTCCCAGATAATATGAATATTAGACAGGGGGATTCTATGTGATAGTTGTGACAGACCAAAGAACCATCCTTCGAGCAGCTTGCAGAGTTTGAGTAGACAGATCCAAAGCAGTCAATTAGCAGAAGTACAATTTGATAGATTAATCAGTTGTAGTAGTGAAGACTTCATGATAGTATAGTGATAAATGGGTCAACATTATGGACAGTTGTGCAGTAGAGTCTTGGACAATATGGATAGAGATGGATTCGTAAGAACACTTAGCGGATTTGGACAGATATATGAAAGTGGACGAGAGCATGGATTCACAGATTGGTTCAGAGAGTGGTTCAGAGACAAAGGAACATTATCATAATGGATGATAATTACACAACAAATGGCTCGAACAATGATAATGGATTCCAAATTGACAGATATTTTTTGGACACATGCAGTGCATACAACATTTCACATTCAAAATAGAGTAATTCTCAGAAACAACAATGACAAAACTCCCTACGAGTTATGGAAAGGAATACCAACAAATTTTAAGCACTTAAGAGTATTTGGAAGCAAATGCTACATCAAAAGAGAAGATGGCAGAATGGAAAAGCTGACTCTCGTGTGGACAAAGGAGTACTTGTTGGTTACTCAAGTACAAGGAAATCATACAAGTATTACAATCTGAGGTTGAACAAAGTTGTGGAAAGTATCGATGTAACAATTGGTGAAACAAGTGGATGAGAATTAAAAGAAGAAGAAAATGAGTCAGTGGAACAAATTTACGAAGAAGAAGAAAAAGATGAAGAACAGGTAGAAGGGGAAGATGAAGAAGATCATACAGAAGTAGAAGAGAAAGTTCAGCAAGTGCCTCCAAAGAAACCTAGCAGACAAGTACATAAGAATCATCCTTCAGATCATATTATCGGAAACAAAGATGTAGGAGTTGAGACTAGAAGAAAAATCCATTCACCAAAACAAATGCACCTAGCACTCGTATCTATGATTGAACCAAACAGTTTTGAAGAGGCCAGCAAGGATGAATTCTGGAATAAGGCCATGGATGAAGAATTGGATCAAATAGAGAAGAATGACACTTGGGAATTGGTTCCAAGACCAAAGAGTAAGAATGTGATTGGCACAAAGTGGGTTTTCAGAAATAAATTGAATGAAGATGGACAGGTTACGAGGAACAAAGCTAGATTGGTATGTAAATGATACACACATGTTGAAGGAATCGAATTTGAAGAGACATTTTCCCCAGTTGCCAGAATGGAAGCAATTTGATTTCTTTTAGCTTATGCATGCTCCAAGAATATTAAAGTGTATCAGATGGACATGAAATCAGTTTTTTCTGAATGGGGAACTTGAAGAAGAATTCTACATTGAACAACTAGAAGGATTTCAATTGTTAGAGAACGCAAATTACATGTGAAAATTGAAGAAGGCCCTGTATGGTCTAAAACAGGCTCCTAGAGCATGGTACTCTACACTGGATAAATATCTACAACAGGTAGGGTTCATAAAAGGAAGTGCAGACAACAACCTCTACATCAAGGTAACTCAAGATAGTGTTTTATTAATTGAAGTTTATGTTGATGATATTATTTTTGGAAGTAATGATGACAGGTTAAGCTAGAAATTTCGAAAGGATATGCAGAATGAATTTGAAATGTCATTACTTGGAGAAATATCCTTCTTTCTGGGTCTTCAGATACGTTAAAGCAACCAGGGAAGTTTTATTTCTCAAACTAAGTATATCAGATAAATGCTAAAGAGGTTAGGAATGGAAGATTGCAAACCAGTTACCACTCCTATGCAAACCAATTGCAAGTTGAGCAAATATGATGATTCAAAGTCTACATACCAGAGGCAATACAAGTCAATGATTGGTATCTTACTATATGTGAAATCATCCAAAACAGATGTAATGCAGGAAGTTGGACATGTGGCACGATTTCAAGAAACACCAAAGGAGTGACATGTATTAGCAGTGAAGAGGATTTTCAAATATCTCAAAGGAACAAAAGAGTTTGGATTATGGTATCCAAAAGGAAAGTATCTATCACTTATTAGCTACACAGATGTGGATTGGGTAGGTTTCATTGATGATCAATGAAGCACCAGTGAAGCAACATTCTACTTGGGTGAGTGTTTAGTATCATGGATAAGAAAGAAACAATCATCGGTATCTTTATCTACAGTCGAAGCATAGTATATTGCAGCAACAGGATGTTGTACACGAGTTCTATGGATGAAACAATCTCTGACATATATACAGGTTGAGTATGATGAGCCCATTCCAATCTATTATGATAATACAAGTTCCATCAGTATATCAAAGAACTCGATGATGCACTCCAAGACGAAGCACATTCCAATCAAGTACCACTTTCTACAGGAACATGTTGCAAATAAGAACAACAAAGTTGAATATGTGGGCACAAAAGAACAAGGGGCAGACATAATTACAAGACCGTTTCCAAGGGAAGCCTTTGAGTATCTTCGCCAGAGACTCGGAGTAATTTCTACTCCAAAATGAATGCTTTTGAATGCTTATCTTATATGTCTTAGATTTGCACGAGGAAGCACCATAAAGAGGATAGTTCAAGTTGGGAGATCAGTTCCAGGAATATTTCAGTCAGGGGGAGTATCCCCAAGGACAGTTCAGTCAGGGGGATAAGCCTCAGATGGAAAGATACATTTTCCATTGATGACAAAGGGGGAGAGATTTATCATATGCAAAGGTAAATGCTTGGAGAAAGAGCACAAAGGCATGGTTCCAGGGGGAGTGATGGTCACAGGGGGAGCATGAGTGATATGACTTCAGTATTACATCAGAGTGTTTCCATCAATGCCAAAGGGGGACAGTATTGATTATTTGGGTTGGTTGTCATTGATTTCAACCCTTGAAGAAAGCTCGATAGTGAATTTCGGTAGCACAAAGGTTTGGGTAATGGACCCAAGTTTGTTTGATGTATAATGGTATGAGTTGTAATATATTTGAAGGTAAGACTATTCTACATGGATAGTACATGTCATGCCATTTCTGGTGGTATGTGGAACGTCACATAAATACTCACGATTAGAGAGTTATGGCCATGTGAAGTTGGAGAACCCTCATGAGTCATCTAGAAGCCCCAAAAGGTCAAAGTAGTCAAAGTGGTTGCAAAGAAGAAATTATTTAAATAATAAAGTGAAGTGATGAGTGTACTATGAGTCAAAGTGGATACAAAATAAATTATTTAAATAATAAAGTTAACGGAGAAATTACTAAATGGACAAGTGGTTAGAAGTGGGTTAGCCCTAAAATAAGGAAAGTGGTTTAAGATCGTTAGAAGGTAACCCATTGAGGAAGCTACATAAAAGTATAAATAAGAGGTAAGGGTATCTCATTTAATTACACTTGAGCATATTGAATATCTAAAAGTGATTGAGGTAACCAAAGGATATATAAGGTGAATTTCATAGGGAATGTGAAGTAAATAAGGACAAAATTCAAGGGAGGATAAATTCTTTTGATGATGCTTTCTAAGGTATGTTATTTACAGGTCATCTCACCATTTTTGCAATAAAGTTTTTTCCAGAATGATTCAAACCATGAAATATAGAGGCCATTGAGGAAACATATCCAAGTAGCTGTGATAAAAATTTCATCTTGTGGGTCGTTGTATTTTTGAGTTACACTCTGTGGAAAATAGGGTTTGTGGCTAGTCCTGAAACTAGTCTAAAACAAGTGTTTCGGGTAAAAACGTCATAACTTCTTCATAAAAGATCCAAATTAAGTAAGACCAAATGTATTGGTTAGAGTACAGTCTATAGTATGTTTTGTAGCATTTTTTGATCTATACAGAAAATATTCCGTGCAAGGAATTCTCTACAAGTTCGATCTCTAGAATAAGCCATAATTCAACAAGGTATGCCATTTTTGTTATAATTCCTTTTCTGAGAGGTTTCAAGTAGTGAAATATGGAGGAATTGCATAAAATACACTGAAGAACATTGTGTACCATTTTCAGATCCTTATTCATTACATTTACATAGTTATGATTATTGCAAGTTAGGGTTGTTGACTAATCCAAAATTAGTCATGTGAGACTAAAGTAAAGTTTGATGAAAATGCTAGTCTCTTGTTGTTAAAGTTAAGGAAGGTTTACAGGTATGTGATCATATACACCAGGTCTTTTACAGAGTTACAAATCATATTTGGATGATGAAATTTATGAAGGCTTTTGGTTAAGGTACATGTTGGGTACATGGTTGAGACAAGTAGTTGATGAGTTGGCACATACATGAGGTGTATAGTTGATGATGTTGGTACATCTTGATGAGTCATAGTTGATGAGTAGTTGATGCATGATTGGTACATACTTGGTACATGGTTGGAGGCACTTGCTAGTAGTATTTTTGACACATGGTTTATCGATGATGTAACATACTTGTCTTGGTATATTATTAGAAGCACATATTGATCTTGGTGATGATTATGAGTTGGTGTGTTATGCTTGGTTGATGCACATCTTGGTGATATTGTGCATATGGTTGAGATTTGTCTTGGTGATTGATCTTGGTTGAGGTACATGTTGATGCATGGTACATGTTGGCACGGGTTATTGGTATAGGTTGTTACAAGTTATTTGGTGCAGGTTGATTGGTACATTTTTACAACAGTATATCTCATAGTGATAGTGTGACAGTGGTTCCATCATTCTACTTCTACGTCGGGGCGGTTGAATGGGGCAAGGACAGGTGGTTGTAGCCACCTTCCAGTTGTAGCTGGAGAACATAGGGGGTTTTATCCCCCCTCTGGTTGTAGCCAAAGAATTGGGGAGTTGGAGCTTCCCTTAGGTTGTAGCCTGAGAAACTAGGGGGTTGGAGCCTCCTTCCAGTTGCAGCTCGAAAACAAAGGAAGTTGGTGCTTCCAATGAATATAATTATTAAAGACATATAAGAAAAATCATTATGTGGTTTTCTCCCGCTTTGGGTTTCCACGTAAAAACACTGGTGTACTGTGTATGTGTATGATTGCTCATTTGTTCATTTTACATTTACTCTGCAACTATTAGATGATAATACTACATTGATATAACACTTGGATTTTATGGTTAAAAATGATTAAATTGCTCTATTATTGATTCACCCCCTCTCTCAGTAATCCAACACTTACACTCATTACACTACAAGGAAAATACATTATAGCAGAGGTTTTTAGTGTTACAAAATTGGCAAAAATCGTCAAAAAAACCTCCACTAAAACATTTATTTTTGGTGGCAGATGCTTTCGTGGAGATTATAACGGAACTTCATTATAACTAAAAAAATATGGGCAGTCGAAGGCTTTAGCGGATGTTTTTCTAAGCGGTGTGATTCATGGTGTATACGCATCAGTGTGTTCTCAAACTTAAAGCATTGGTGCTTACATTTCACCGAAAGCGGGGTGGTTAAAAAACTATTGGGGCATCAGTGCTATTCTAAATAATAACGCACTGGTGATTTAATAATAATAATGCACTGGTCGAATCTATGACACCATGCACCAGTGAATTACAAGACAAACTCGACTAGTGCATGAAATTTAGAATGCACCGATGCGGAAGTCTGATACAGAAGCACTGATGCGTCATTTTAATTAAACGCACTAGAAGGCCAATCTTTATTATTATAATTGGTGGTGTTAAAATAGTATTACAATCGGTGTTGGATCATTGTATTACAACACTGATGCACAATTTATTACAGTACCGGTGCTTTTTAGCATTAAATACATCGGTGTTCATTTTCTCTTTTTAGAAACATCGACCTTTGACAGTGCAATTATTGTTATTTTTTAATTCCATTTTTCATAAAAAAAAAATGACATATATCTTATAATAGTATTCATATAAATTAAATTTTGAGTAGTGCATTTGGATATGATGTTTGAATTAATTTGTTATATAATCATATTTCACATCTCTTAATTATAATATTTAATCATCCATATATTTAATCAACGATGTAACATTTCACAACAACATTGGACATTGCAATAGAATAAAATAAAATGTATTTTATTATATATGAATAAGAGACTCTTTGTCATACAAAATGAGACACTTATTGGTAACCCCTTGTCTTTCAATTGGGACACTATGTCCATTACATTTAACAAAATGTCTGATTTTCACAGATAATTATTTCAAAAAATACAACAGTTTGCATTGATATCCAAATATATTGATCATCCTTCTTCGTTGGAACTGTTGTCAGTGCTCGAGCTAATTCCATGACTTGGGTTATTTGGCTGAATGTTTTGTTGATTTCCTCAATTGTTTTCCTCTTCTTCAAGTTCCATCTACAAAAATAAAAATAAAGTGTAATGAGTGTATCTACATTGGTGAGAATAATGAAAATTGAAATAAATAATATACATGAATGTAAATTGAAAAACGACATACCATAGAAATAATTGAGTCCTGAATGATACAGGTTATTTCAAAACCAAATCTCATTCCTTTTGTCAACAACTCTTATGTTGACACATTTCCATCTTTGTTTCCTGCAAGTTTTATACCCCATAATAAATCATAGATTTAATATAAAGTATTTTTTTGTTCCATTAATTATAAAATGAGAGAAGTAAAACAACATAGATACTTACAAGTTCCACAATTAATTTTTGATATGCCAACATATACTCACAACCCATACTTAACCCAATATCAATCAATTCTTTTGATGGCTCTTCTTTTTATGTTAGCACCTATTTGAAGATATTCAAGGATGGTTGTTGTAAAACAACTTAAACTATACAAAAATTAAATCTTAAGTTGTTATAAGGAAATAACAATTACTCACAAACTTTGTTATCAACCCTTTTCTTCCTTGTCATCTTGTTTTATGTGTTGAATGGGTTCCATTTTGTTTTCTTTTCTGTAAGAAAATACTGAAAATTAATATTTAATGCTAAATTGTTTATTTATGTACCTAATAGAAAAATTCAATGATTTCATACATTTGAAGCATGTTGTTGTTGAGATGGCTCCTCTCGTGATGCAATTATGTCTATTTCTTTGACCATCTCCTTGTACACGTTTTTGGACATTCCTACTAGCATATTTTGGATATCATCTCGTTGATCCTTTGGGATTTTTAAAATCTTCCTGAAAAAATGAACATGACAATAAACTACTTTTATATTGATATATGAAAACTAAATATAACAAAATTGATATTAATAAAGAAATGTTTTGTAGTAATATATACATATTCTAGAAAAACATTTTTAAGATATTAGTTTTTGAATTATTATTTTTTGTTTTTGTATGTTTTTGTTATTGCAAGTCTAACATGTCTCATTGACCATTGCTTTGGAAATGCCTCCTGTAGTTTAGATATAACCTGGTTCTTGGAATCATCAGATTGATTTATGTATTGTAAGTGGAAATTACGTCTATACATTTGTTCCACTATATCCCTCATATTTTTGTAAAAGTTTTTCCCCCTTTCATTAACCTCAAGCACCACTCCAGATGAGCTAAAGACCAATTCATCATCATTTACATCTTCCATAGTTTTTATTTTCTTAGGATGGCATTCCATCCCTTCGTTGTTGGTCCCTATAGAACATTAAAAATATGTGAATTAATAGATTGTTTGAAACATGTTATATAATATTTTATAGTATATTATTAATAAAAATTTAAAAAACAACTCATATTGAATAGTATTTTTTCATTCACCTGATTCATCCTTTTGCAAATTTTCCATCAAGATTTTATGCTCTTCTTCACTTAGATCACAAAGAATCTTATTGAGCTTCCCCATTTTGTGGCTCTTCATGACATACACTAACCAATACATATTAGTTAAACTTACATATAGTTCAAACATATTAATTTCGTATAGAATTTACAAATAACTTGTCTTTTTTTTCTTTTTTGGATGTGTTACCATTGTGTCGATCATAATTTTTATTATATGAACTATTCTCACAATTTTTTTTTATTGATATACATCATGTACCCTTCAATAAAAAATCTATTAAATACATTTTATAAATAAATCACATAATTTTCAACTAAAAAAAAATATGGTTTCCGATGCACTTTAATAATATGAAAGCACCGATGCGTTCGATATAGGAAACACACCGATAGGAAAAAATATTTTTTTTTTAAAATACTTAAAATTACAACGGTGTGATATGTATCAATAAAAGCACCACTCCTAGAGTAAAAAATGAAAACAAAAAAAATACCATGAATGAAAAAAATAACCGAAAAAATTACACATCGATGAACAATTTAAAAAAAAAATATGTTACATCATTTTCAGTGTGCTTTTTTAGTAAGAACATCGGTGTGTTATAGCCAAATCGATGCACCGATAACCAGAAACCGTTTAAAAAAAATGTGACAGGGCTGACAAGGTTTGGATCTGATGCAATAAGTGGTCCCTTTACATCACATGCCAAACACCTTATATATAGAAACAAAAACCTATTAAATCTAAAATGCCTAAAATGAAAATTCCTAATTGTGAAGTGATAGAGGGAGTTAAACCCTAGGGTGAAATTTTACAGTCACATAAGCAAGAAGAAGCAAGATTTTAAAGTAAGTATGAAATTCTTTTATTTTTTTTTTTCTGAATTTTAATTAAATCTAAACAGATATACAAATTGTAAAAACAAATATTATTAAAATCAACAATAAAATTTAAAATTTTTACTATGTAGGGTTTTAAATGAATCATAAAACCGTTCAAACTCTGATCTTTTGAATAATTTTGTTACTCCAAAAGGGTTTTGAGTGAATCACCATACCCTTCAAATTCCGATCTTCTGAATAATTTTGTTGTTCCAAAGTATTCTGCTGCTCCACAATGCTCCCCGATATGTCTCTCTTGCAAATCTCTCCCCTATAAATTTTGGCAAAATAATGAAATAGTGAATAACTTAATACTATTTAAAGGACTTTATGAAAAACGTTTTGATTGAATCACCATACCCTTCAAATTTTGATCTTTTGAATAATTATGTTGTTCCAAAGTATTATGTTGCGCCAAAGTGTTTCTCGTTATGTCTCTCTTGCAAATATTTCACCTGTAGATTTTGGAAAAATAATGAAATAGTGAATAGATTCTTACTATTTAAAGGACTTTATGAAATTATATTTTCAAAAAATAAATTCCTGCTCATTTTTCAATTGTAAGAAAAACAAAGTCGTGTTTTTTTTTAAGTTTTTCGAAACACCAGTGCGTTTATTAATATAACGCACTAGTGCATTTGTTTATATAAATCCCTGGTGCACTAAATATTTTTGGAGCACCGATATCATATAATTCTCTTTTATTTATTTGAAATCTTGAGAACTAGTGCGATTAGTAATTAAATGCCTCGATGTTTTATATCGTTATAGACACACCAGTGCGTTTTGTTTAAATAAGCACACCATTATGCTTTAAAAGTTATATATTTTTTATTTTCACATAAAATAGTATATTAATATTAAATTATCTTTTAGGATGCATCCACATTACTTGCAGTACTTCATAGTATACATTTGTCGCTTAAAGTCGTCTTATTCTTAAAAAAATATTGTTGATTTTGCTCAAATGTAGGGAGAAAAGCTTATAATATCAAATGGCTAATTCTTCAAATTTCATCCCATTCCATATTTCTCAAAGTCCATCTCAGATTTCTCCCTTTCCATCTCCAGTAAGTTCAAATTTTATTTACATTTTGATTATCTAATTGAATTTATTTATTTTATCCATGTCAATTTGAATAAAAATGTATCCAAATTTGCAGGATCCCGATTTAGAATCGAGTTCAGATGCAAAAAATATTCCACCAGGTCAAAAACATCAGAATCTCTTATTAGGAGAAACATACTGCAAGCGGTTGGTAAATGAAAATTGATAGGCTCTTTACCCTCCCAATTGTAACATGTCATCTTCCAGCCGCAATCCTGGGTCAACGATGGTAATAATTGTTTGGTATAATTAATTTGAACAACCCAATTGCATTGTGCTTACTAATATCATCGATGTACTAATGTTCAATATTTTAAAATTAATATTTTGATGATGAGTAACCTACCTATCATCTTCCGTTGCACCCCACTACAATGTCAAATCGAGACAAGACTACAATAAGAGCATAACTCGAAGAGGAAGCATACCAAGAATGGTTGAATCAACCACCTATTCAATTTCCACTACGTCTAGATTCACAAATTAGGAATGACTACAACAATAGTAGTTCTTCACAAGTTGGCAATGGACTTCGAGTGGATCAATACAAGAGATCATTCGAGTGGACTTCTCTTCTTTCCAATGTGTTATTTTTAGGTGCAAGTGGTGGGACACCTTTGATCGAAATAATGTAAAGGAAGATCACGATGGTGGGTTGATATGTATCAACTCTAGAAAGATTTGGGATGAAGCTAGGGAGCCTTGTGTTTTCTCAAAACACTGCAACCAAGTGTTTTTTTACCCTGATGTGTTGGATAGAGATTGGTGGTTCGTATTAAGACACGACCTCAGATCAAAACATATTTTTGAGAACAACAGTGTTATCATGCCAAGCAAGGAAGAGAATCAGGGTCATAACAACGGAGAGTGATATGTACATGTTTTATTTCATCATTTATATTGTCGTTGTATATTTTTTTTTATCTTTATTTCGTTAATTATATTGTTTTATATCCATCTTGTGATGGAGGAAATGGAAAATTAATTATAACAAATCTTTGAACAATTTTAGTTGGTTAATAGTCAGTTTGATGTGTAATGTGTTTGTCTTTCAAATTATTTGTGATTGCATGGAATGGTTGATTGAAATGGAAATTTATATTGTTATTTGAAGATATTTATATGTCGTTGCATGTTTAATATAAAATTTTAAGAATTATATTCATGATAAAGTCGTAACAACATGTTTTTAAAAAAAAATTGCCAAACATTTTATAGTTGGAATTTTATATAATTGGTAAGATTCACAAAGGTTTTTACACTCAAAACTAAGTATTTCCAATTGTGAAATACCGAAAAATGTCAAACCAGATGAACTTTTAATGGGATATGAAATTCTACTTTCTCCATATAAAGTTTTATGATGTTGAAACCACTCTCAAACATCTTGGAACAATTAATGGAAATGGTAACATTTAACTAAAATGATAGAAACGCCTTTTCTTTGTAGGAGAAATAAGTCAAGTTTGAAGTATTTAAGAATTTAATATTACCAGTAATTGCCAAAATACACATCTGATAAATTTTTGTTTTTTTTTTCAAAAAGGCCTCAGGATGTTAGAAGTTTGACCCTTTACCAACATGTTATTGAAGCATTGGGACCTAAAAAAGAGTTTTCCAGAACATTGTTTCGTTGTCACAATGGTGTTAGGATTGAGATGTGTATAGGAGGTGACATTTATCCATTTATTAACAATCCTCTTACCCTTGGACACACTCAAGCACTTGTATAAAGCACTTTTGTTAGTGATATGACTTTGATCCTTAAATCTCTTAGGGAAATTTTAAGATTTGCATTGTATCTCCTTGCTTAAGCATTTGAGTTATGAATATTTTAAACCATGCATGAGTTATTTAATTAAAATTTTTAATTATATATATATGCAACGACATATAATTTTACAGTTGGCAACATGTTTAAATATTGAATGGTAATATTTTGATTTATATAGTTTATTATTTATCCTAATAATCTATGTTGATAGTAGAAGTAATAATATGGTTGATATGCATGTTTAATAGTACAACCGTTTTTATGATATGTTAACATGATGATTCAAAAAATAAGTTTATATTCATGTATTTTGTAGATTTAAAAGTAAGATTATATAAAAATGTGGTTTATAATTTAAAAATTAAATTTCTAACATGTTTTTAAAGAACATATTAATGCGATACCAATTTAAAAATTAATAACTAAGTTTACAATGACATTAATGTGAAGAATTCGAAATATAATTGTTAGATAGTGAAGATTTCGAAAGATCATTTAATAAAAACAAACATCATGATGATAACCATCTAACAAACATAAACATCATCTAAAATACACATTTAAATTCGCTAACACCATCTAATTATAGATACCTCTAGCACATATAAACGTCATTAATTAGCTAGCACACAAATCTAATAATCTAATAGGGCATCATCATTGTGATCACATCTAACACAACACAAGCATTGTGTAACATCATCATCATACACATCTAACAAGAATCATTTAACATACACATCTATCAAGCACAGTTAACAAACATATCTAACATGACCTAACAATGTACACATCAACATCAACATATAAATTAATTAAGTACATCATTATGATCAACATGAAAAATGGACATCTAATAAACATTGTTATAACACACACATATATCAAGCACATTTAACAAACATATCTAATATGACCTAACAATTTACACATCAACATCAACATATAAATTTAGTACATCAAGATGAATAGAAAAAATGCACTATATATATAGACACACACACACACACATATATATCATGAACAAGTCAAATAACTGCAATAACATATTAGGTCCAACTGATGTGATAATTATATCTACAATAGTAGTGGAGGCTTGCTCTATAGTAGAAGATGATGAATGGTCAGGAGGAAGTGGAAGATCAGGAAATGGAGGAATAGGTGTTGCCTACTCGTCTAGGTGAGGCAGAGGAGGAGGATGTGGAGAAGGATCACGACCACCCTCATTAATCGATGGAGTAATAGACGAAGGGGTATTGGATGAACGGGTACTGGAGGAAGAGTTTGTATCATCAACAACACTCCTCGCTGCTAGTATCCTGGTAGCTTCGAAAATATGATGCATAAGAGGCATCATATCACGTGACATCTCCCTCTAAAGCTCCAAGAACATAGGATCTTCCCTAATTTCTCACATCAGTATAGGGAAGACTCCCACCTCAACCAAAAGTGAATAGAGTTGGTCTTCCAACTCCAACTTGAATCCATTTTCTGGCCTACGACGCATGCAATCGGGTATCTACACCCGAGGACCCTGGTCCGCCGCAGACTTAGGCATATCCTCATCATCATTTGGTGGGGGAGGAGGAACATCCCCAAGGAATGTGCCAATATCTGAAAAATATATAGTACACAAATGTTGTAGACACATATGATTGAAAATGATAGTATAAAATGATTGATGTACCACACAAGAGGTCAAATCAGGTTTCAAATCGGTAGCTTCCACTTGGATCTACACAAGTTTCAAGAAATCCAAGCACGCTACGCAAACATTATAGGTAGCATTTATGTATCACTAGCTCTAGTCTGCTATGAAAAGGTGACAGTGATACCTAACAGTGCACCAATTTTCTCGAAGGGGTCTCCAAATGCACCTGATGACACATCCATACATCAGAATCAAATTTTGCTCAGATATTTGATGGTATAAGATACATTTTGTTTTGCATTAAATATGGTCAAAACAAACTTACTATTTTTAGTAAAGTCATTTTCGAGTTGTTCTCTTCCAATGTAACTAGATACACTATTATAGTCAGTTGGAGGTCGACTCCTAGTAGCCTAGTTTAGCAAATAGGTTCTTATATATTTTGAATTTTTTTTTATGCAAAGGAGCAAGCAAGTTAGCAGAACTATAGTATTTTTTCTCTTCATTGTAAATTTTTGAATCTGAATGAAATGAAAATGCAGAAGTCCTGAACCTTCATGAAAAATATTCTAATGGTGATGAGATGACAATGTGTTTCTTATGTTTTGTATGTATATCTTGTGTCCCTACTTGCATCTCATTTTTTCCTCTGTTTAAATTGATATTTAAGAGTGTAGAATTCATCTAAATGGTGCTCTAGACTCAAAGAATTTAAACTCTGTCCTTTCTTCGTAACCAAGTTAGAATTCATCTATATGGTGCTATGATTATGTTATGTGTGGCCTCTTTCCTCTTTCACCTCCTACAACAAATTCAAAATTGAAGGTTTCATCCACCTAATTTAGCCTTTGTTCCTTTGAAAGGTTCTACCTACCAGTCATTGTTTTCATTTGTTTTCAGGGTTTGACTCCATAGCCCAATGGTCTTTTTCGTTTTGCCCAACCAAACCCCATTTTCTACCCTATCCTCATCACTGATCTAGCCATTGTATTGATTAGATAGCCTGTCATTCTTGATTGAGCTATAAAGAGAGATCCCTCTCTAGGTTGGAATGGCTAGCTTTCAGCCTGTAAGTTGGTTTGTGGTTACCTCTATGACATGCCTCCACAACCAAGGAAATTTATGGAGTGTTAACATTTTGGCGCAGTTGCCGAGGAACACAAGTTTCATTTTCCCTGGGAGAAACAACAAGGTTTAGACCTGATTTTTGATGGTGGACAGAGGTCAGACGCAAGACGGTTGTACATTTCTACCTGGAGACTCCAATCAAGATTCAATGAAATTCAAGGACTCCACTGGAGGACTATCTCTTTTTACAACAATATGAAGGGACAAAGAGTCAGGTATCAAAGTGAAAATTTCTTTCAAGAAATTTTATTCATATTCATCAAGTGCCTCTTGTCTTTTCTAGAGCATGTTAAAAAAAATTCCTTTACCTGTTGCATTCTAATGAGGACCACAAATATGTATTTGAAAATCCTTCTTTTGAAGATGTGAATATATCTTCTTCACATATTACTGATCTTGATCAAGATCCTTCATTTGAGTCATATGAATACCATAACAAAACTGGTGAGCCTCAAGATACTAAAGTGGATCTAACATCTGATGTACATAATCCAACACCTCCCAAGATTCAACAGAGATACAAACCTTTAAAATTTCCTTCTATTCTTCAAGATTTTCCTTAAAAGCATGTCAAGTATCTTCTAAAATTTGATGGAGAGATTAAGAACATCACGACTGAAAAACACATTTAGGATTTTGAGTATTTTATAGATCTGTTGGAAATTGAACAAGATGAGGTATGTATGAGAACCTTTGCTCAATCATTACAAGGAGATGCCAAAGCATGGTTTAGACATTTTTGGCATGGTTTAGACATTTGCAGCCTCAGTCGATTAGATTGTGGGATGAATTGAGGGAATCTTTCCGTAGATTTTGGGGTGAGAGAAAGTTATGGGATCTACTCCTTTCATAGTTTTATGCCATGAGAAGAATGAAAGATGAAATCATCTCAAATTTCAGTAGGAGGTTTTCTATTCTTTATTATAAACTGCCTAAAGAATTCCAACCTCCTGAAGTTGTTTCCATGCTTCATTATGTAACAACCTTTCAATCAGACTTATTTTTTCTTCTGATGGAGAGGAAGTCTATGTCTTTGCAGCAAATGTTCAATAATGCTCAGGAAGTTGCAGATAATATTCAAGCATGTAAGAAGCTTCAAAATAATATTTTGGAAGAGGAATTGAAAGCCGAGGAACCAGAGACTGTGCATAATATGCAGGAGTATGATCATGTCATAAGTTTTCTTGAAGGATGTCACGAGGATGTGTTTGCAAAGAATGATGAGAAGCTTGAAGAGAAATCTACTCTCATGAATTGTTTGGATACTGAT
This sequence comes from Picea engelmannii, assembly GCA_009831015.1. Lineage (NCBI taxonomy): Eukaryota > Viridiplantae > Streptophyta > Pinopsida > Pinales > Pinaceae > Picea > Picea engelmannii. Next base: position 64,558 of record ML811177.1, on the reverse strand, counting down.
TTAAATTTGGATCCATGTCATCATGAACAAGAAACTGGTTTTTTTATGCATGCATTTGTAGACAACCATGAATGTGAATTTGCAAATCATCCTGTAGAAGAACAAGTCGTTGCCTCAATTTTCCTGTTTGATGACATTACAGATATTTTTGGTGAACCCAGGTATGATGAGTACAATGATGACTATGAGGTTGACTTTTCATAACAAGCAGTTGCACTTTCCAATTCTGAAAATGATTGTTTTCAACAATCTAAAGAAATCAGCAAATGTGCATATGACAGCAGTGAAGAAAACAAAGAAAGTTTTGAATCAGATGAAAGAACTTTTCCATTGTATTTTTCTTCTTTCAAATTGTTGTAGCAGAATGTTTATAATGTTTCAAATCAGAAATCCTCTAGGCATGATGTTGAATATGAAGAAAGCAATGGACTTGCCAACGAAAATTATCTACCATTATGTCTTTCTTCCTTTGAATTGTTGAAAGTAAATCATGAGATAATCGAATTTTGATCAAAAATTTTTTTGCATTAAATATGGTCATGTAACATACCACTCTTGTGAGCACGTGTTATTGACTTATTCTTTTAGGACACTTGCATGCAAGTGATCTAGTTATAGAACATGGTTATTTGTTCTACTTATGGATTCTTATGATGATGTTGATGGATTATGATTTTATGTTATTTGTTATATGTGTATTGACAGGTGCTATTGACGAGTTTCCCTGAGTGTGCAGGACACTTGACGGATTGTGGATGTCGAGGGCATCAATGGACCTCCTTGGACTCCAGATTGAGTCAAGGAGTGGATTGTATTGGTTTGAGTATTTCATTTATGCAGATGTGACATATGATTGATTTTAGTATGATTTTGTACATGGATCATTGACAGTGTTTCGTTGATGGATGCAGGTTAACGAATTCTTTCTAATCTGACTCACATAAGGAGTAAAGGGGTCATGCACATAGACCAAATATTGAGGGAGAGGTGTGGAAGTGTCCCTGTCATAGCCTACTAGCACTCGCGTCGTGGCTCAAATTGTAGGTTAACAATTACTTATTTTGAGAGGTCCACGATGTCATGAGGGCAGATTGAGACAGTCGCTCATGAAGATTTCTAAGGGGAGCGCAATAAGGCAAGGCCCTTATTCCTTAGAATCCCTTAGTCTCTCACAAGGTCACATGAATGGAGTGTTGACTCCAAGGGTTGGACAACTACCAAAACTAGTCAAAGGAGAGTGGCATCTTTGGAGCACGGAGTGCGCCTTGAAGGGAACGTCGTGTAAGTAACACTCGAGTCAATGAATCTAGATGGCCTATAAAACCTTGAGCGAATAATAAAACCTTGTAAAATCTTTAAGCATTTCTAGATTTAATTAATTAATTAAGGATTGAAATTATTAATTGTAAATCCCAAGTGAAAGTCTAAGCCTATTAAAAAATTAAGCGTAAGTCCAAGTTTGGTAAGAAGTCTAAAACTAAATTATAAATTAAATAAAAGGGCAATGAAGTAAAACAGGTTAATAATTAAAAATGGGTTTTTTTAAATAAGAAAGAAATAAACTTGAAAGAATGTGTACGCATAGAAAGGTATCTAGAGTCTAGTTAACACTAGTCTAACTAGAGAAGAATCATATTTTAACTCAACCTATAATTAGTAAGGCGTCAGTCATTAATTGGGAATATGGGGAATAAAGAGACAACTAGGAGAGAATTAAGGGGCACTTTTAGGAAGGGTGTGGGAATTTGAATTTGAATTAAATTATAATATGTAATTACTTGGGCATCTTGGGGAGAGGGTGACAAGTGTAAGGGGGGGAAATAATTCTAATTTATTTAATTAAAAGAGAATTAAATGTGCAAGTGGGGATGTGTCATTAAGGAAACTCCTATAAAGAAAATGGTATAGAGGGAAAAAGAGATCACATTGGTTATGGGTAAAGTTATGTTGTAGAATTTTTTACTGGTTTTACTTGTGAGAGTTGGGATACCCAACTTGAGAGAGAGTGGTGGCTATACCTTGTGGGGAAAGCTAGGATCTAGAGGATTTTGGTTTGTGTTAGTGGCCCCTTTGTGGCTCAGGGGGCTAAGGGGGAAGAAGAGTACCCCTAGCGTTGGCTGGGAGGTACCGGTGAAATCTCAAGGATTAGCAAGCGGGAGGTTGGAGGGAGTGCCATTGTTGGGGAACACCTTCAGCTTCATCGACTTCGGTTACGATATTTTTATTGGGTTTTGTAACTTTAATAAGTTAATTTTACATATATAAGTTCCCTAGAATATTTTTGTAGACTATAATTTATTTCTGAAATGGATTGGGCAATTCCTTGATGGATTTTGTGCAATAAAATAATTTTCTGGAGCGGAATTCCATCCAAACTTCTAACTAAGCATTGGACATTTCATGTTAGCTCTCCTTATTGCCTATCCATTTTTATTTTACTTGTTGCAACCATTGAATGGCATATCAAATGTTAAACTCAAAATTAATATTCGTAGAATGGGTTGTCGTAGCGAAATATTTCATGTATGGTATGTCTAGAAGAATGTGGTATTGTGTGTGGTGCTTGGCCAAGATCCTGAAGAAATAAATAACCCATGTGATTAAAATTTGAGTTAAATTTTGAAGTTTAAAACTATGTTTACAAGTGTTGTGGAATTTTAGTGTTAATATTTTAATTTGCTTTGTCGGTCGAAATGGTAATTGGGTAGAATATTTTTTCTAAATGTTGGTCTTGATTCTTTTGGTCTTCAAAGATTGCATCCTCGTCACCAGCCTCAGGATACACGATAACCCTGACAAGGAAGTATTACACCCTTCACATAAGTTTTGGATGACCTGCGTGTTTTAGAAGAGTCGGGTTATGCCCCTTATTTTTATTGTTGTTTTGCATGCTTTCCCCTCTTCTTGACCTTTATATTGGGTGCCTTGGGCGTTGGCTTGGCATTAAACCTAAATTTTCAGCCTTGGTTAGGGAAGATATGATCGCTTCCTTGAATCCCTGAGAAGGAGATTCACTGCTAGACTCTATTCTTACTGTCGAATGTTAGCGTAGTCTCGGATTTCCCTTCCACGATGATCTCTCATGGTGAGCGTGCCCCTATGGATTCACCCTTGGGTCCTAACTAATTTTTTCCCAACACATTGCTGGATGACGCGATCTCAAAACCCTAATAGCCTAAAATAATTTATTAAATTTTTTATGTCTCGAATCTTCAAAAAATTGAACAAATCATTAAATTATGGATGCAGTTGGGTTGTGCCTTGAAAGATCTCCTTTTCTCGTCATTGTGTAAGTGTTTACTGATGATTTTTTTCGATCGGTTTTTTTCTGCGGATTAACCATCTAAATTCCTTTCTTGGAGTCTAAGTGAAGATAGAAGATCCTCTACCCTCACTTGTTCGTTGCCTACAGTTGGGAAGCCTTTGTTTAAATGGTTGTTAAACCTCCCTCAAGGCAAAATCTCTTTGACTAGATTTTTAGTCTACCCCGAGCGTATGTTGTGGAAGGAGTTCCCTCCCTCCTTAGTTCTCAGTTGGATACTCAATAAGGCCCTTGGATATCTCATCCCTTCTTATTTACGATTGAACTTTATAGTTGTCTACCTTATAGAAGTAACACTTAGCAATTTTATCCACAAATTTTCTGGGAATTGAAAACTTTTAGACTTTAGCATATGATGTTTGAAGAAGCTAATAAGAGAAACAAATAAAATATTGAATTACTACTACTATAAATTAATCTTCCTGAGAACAACCAAATAAATGAAATAAAACCGTTTATAAGAACAACCAACCAACTAGAAGAACATATTGCTGAGACCATGGCAAACCAGGCGACCAGGAAACAGGAGGGCGATCCAAGGCCCCGGATCTTCAGAACCTCGTAGTCCTCCATAGGTCCTCCCCCAAAACCTCTCTTGAACCTCCCTGACTGGGATCTGGTATACCCCTCCTGCTCGTAGTCGTCTTTCTTACTTGAGAAAGTTGTGTTTTTTGTCTGTATTATTTATTTTCCGCTATCGAACCATATCTCCCTGTTTCCTTTTGTCTTCTAGTTCCGATAGGGACTGGTCCTTTCCATCATTGCTTTGGACCGTGCCTTCCAGACTACTTCTTATCTACAACGACCTCTCTTCGAACCTCCCCACTGACCCGCTCTTTCCTACTCGCTGCTTTTCAGTGGGCCTGCAGCAGTCCCCTACTCTTTTTATAATTGACTCTCTGACCAATGCTCTCATGCACCCATCTGACGAACTCATCTGGAAACAGGTGGGTTTTTTCAATCAAGTTGACTCCCTAGAAAAGAGGCTTTCGTCTCTTCCCTCCAAACCCATTTCAAACTGCCCTTCCTCTTCCTCGGTTGACCCAGCCATGCCAGGCACTCATCCACTGAAAAATGCTCCTCTCCCGAGACCTTCTCCTCCTGCTTCTGAAAATCTCCTCTCTAACTGTCCTAGCAGACTTTCCTCTCCATTTGTTCATAGAGTCCCTCCAGCCCCCCACCGAGTGGCGTCCTGTGGTCGCAAGGTGTGGAAATCAAACAAGAAAACCAGACGGCTGGTATTGGGTGATGGAGTGGGCTTAGAAGACCTCTGCAAGATGTCTCTCAGTGCCCTGGTTGGTCGTATTTCTTACAAAAGTTTGAGCCCACAACCACTGGAGGACTGGATAAAATCTCAATGGTCTCCGATCTTAGGTTACTTCCCGAAAATCATGTACCTTAAAAAAGGATGGCTCGGATTCCTCTACAGATCTCCTGAAGATGCCTCTCTGTTATTATCTTCATTTTGGGTCATTGGGGGAAGAAACCTCATGCTTAAGCGCTGGCGAATGGATTTCAACCCAGAATCTGACTACTTTCAGCTCAGACACCTTTGGGTGTTGCTCCTGGGTCTTCCAGTCCACTTTTGGAATAGAGAAGCCATCAAAGCTATTGGCGACTCGCTGGGAAAGTTCATTGCCTTCGACCCTCTGTCTTTCACAGGCTCCTCGAGGAAGATAGGCAGGGTATTGTTTGAGATGGACTTATCTGTTGGACTGCCAGAAAATCTGGAGATCGATTGGAGAGGACAGAAGACACTTCAGACTCTGGACTATCTCGGTCTACCTTTCCGCTGCAACCTCTGTCGAGAAACTGGCCATCTTCGCCGAACATGCCCTGGTAAGTCCTGGACCAAACCTTCCGAGGAAGTTGACCTGCATCTTAATCCCCCTAATTACATGGACGTTGATCCTTCTCTTGAGTTCTTGGATTCACCCCCTGACCCACCCTCCCCTCCCCTACCTGGACAACTTGAGCCTCTGAAAACTAAACTATTTCATCTTTTCCCCTCTCTCTTTAACTCTCTCACTGCCGCCAAAAAGGATTCCATCAACCGCTCATCT
>ML811177.1:32594-48369 GCA_009831015.1 Picea engelmannii | reverse complement strand
TTTCCTTGAGAAAGGCAACCCAAGTAAGTCTGGAGTAATCATCAATAATCAGCATGAAGTAGTTTTCTTTCCCTGTGCCTTCCTGTCTTGATGGTCCACATAAATCCATATGAACTAGTTGGAGTGGTTTCTCTATTGAAGTAGATCTCTTGGACTTAAACTGTGTCCTGGTTAGCTTTCCTACTTGACAGGGTTTACACATAGAATCTTGGGGCTTTGATATTCTTAGAAGATCCTTTACTACCTCAAGATTTTTGAGCTTGATTAAGTGGTCAAAGTTTAGATGTCCAAGTCTCCTATGCCATGACCAACTTTCATCATACTTGCTTAAGTGGCATTCTTATTTTTCTTCTTTTAACACATAGACATTGTTTTTTGTTCTTGTCCCTTTTGCAACTACCTGTCCTGAATTCACAGATTTTATTCTACAATCTTTAGAGGTAAAAATGACTCCACATCATCGGTCACAGACTTGACTGAAACTAAGAAGATTATGTTTCAGACCTTCTACAAACAACACATCTTGAACTTTCCCTTTTCCATTACTCAAACTTACCATTCCTTTACCTTTTATTTTTCCTGGTGCATCATTTCCAAAAGTTGCATTCCCTGATTTGCTTTCACTTAGAGTTAGAAACTTATTTTTGTCTCTAGTCATATGTTTGGAACATCCACTGTCAATATACCAGGGATTATTTTGTCTTTGGGCTGATAACACTAGTCCACACTTGTCATCTGCTTTCTTCTTCCAAACCTTGACATTTTCAGCAGTGGGGATCAAATCTGGCTTGTAATTCCTTAAGCGACAATCTGCAACTTTATGTCCATAGTTATGACAGATGTAACATTTTGGTTCACTAAATAGAAGATCATAGCGATTGTTATGCTCATAACTATTGTTATGTTTAACCTCGTCATTTTCTCAGCCATCACATGATTTATAGTCTGAGGTTGTTTGTTGCTTGGTTGTCTCGATATTTGTTGTGGAATATGGTTATTCGTTGAATATCTTGATTGTTCATATCTAAATCTTAAAGAATAGTTTATAGCTTTGTGACCAAAATTAGAGCAGAAAAAACAATAACCATAGAAAAAACCTTTGTACCTTGAAAAAGTTTGCCTTCTTCGAGGAGGTTGATTTCTTTCATGTTGATAATCTCTCTAATCTACAGATTCAGTTCTGGTACTTTTTCTTTCATTCCTTCTTGGTGGTTGATTTTATTTCTTTGTTTCTGCAGAGTGATTGTTGTCAATGTTTGAGGATTTGACAAACTTGATAGGTTTTGTATTACTTGGATGATCACTACTTGATCCTTGTTCATACCCCAATCCATCTTTCAACTTTGGGTTTCTTTGTTGATTTGGAATGGAGGTTAATCCTTCTGAGGCTTTAATACTTGGCAGATTTTGGTGATACAATCCCCTAAACTTATCGATTTCTTTTCTGGATTTTAATACTTCTTCTTCCAGAGCTTTACATCTTGTCTTATTTTCTGATAACTGTTGTTTCAGAATGTCCTCGATTTTCTTTGCCTCTTCTAATTCCACTTTTACCAGGGCAAAGTCTTCATCAGGTTGTTTACTATCTTTCTCGAACTGTATCAAGAATTGTTTTTTCTTTTTGTTCTTAATTCTGAGTCTGTCAATCTCTTCTAGTGCACTGATCAATTCTCCTTCCATATCAACCACAACTTCTTCTTCATTAGCCTCACTTCCTGTGCTTTTATTATCATAATCCTCTTTGGCCATAAGTATGAATTCATTTAGTTTATCTTCAATAGAGGAGTCATTGTCTTCATCATCTAAAGGATCATCATCATTGTTTACACAAAGACTTTTCTTCTTAAAATTATTCTCCTTAAAGAAATTTTTGTGTTTGTGCTTCTCCTCATCATCACATGTCTGATCCTTTCTTTTGTGAGGACATTTATTTGCAAAATGACCTATCTTACCACAATTGAAACATTTGAAAGGAAGTTTACCTTTGTATTTTACTGATCCCTTCTTTAGTCTCTTCACAAATGTTGCTTCAATTTCATCAGGCTCAGAATCCTCATTCTTGTCTGCCTTAAATGATGCTTCTCTAGAGGTGGGTTTATCTTTAACTATTCTCATTTCATATGCATTCAATGTTCCTAGAAGTTGATCAAACTCCAAGGTTTTTAGATCATTAAGTTCTTCTATAGAAGAGACCTTCGGGTTGAACCTATCTGGTAGAGATCTCAAAATTTTCTGAACTAAAGAAGGTTCCTCAATTTTTTCACCAAGTGCTTTCATTGCATTTACCAGTTCTTCAACTCTCAGAAAGTATTTTCCAATAGTTTCATCTTCTTTCATATTCAGTTGTTCAAACTGTACTCTATAGGTTTGAAGCTTGGCGTCCTTTACCTTCTCAATACCTTCATAAATGCTAATGAGTTTGTCCCACATTTCTTTGGCAGTTCCTAGGTGCATAACTTTTACGAATTATGCTTCTGCAAGCCCACTCGAGATAGCATTCATAGCCTTAGCATTGAAGCTAAATTCTAGCTTGTGATCCTTATTAGCTAGTACAACTGGCTTTACATAACCAATTTCTACCACATCCCAGACATCTGCACCTAAAGCCATTATGTAGGTTCTCATTCTAACTTTCCAAAAGGCAAAGTTTGTTCCATTGAACAGAGGGGCCTTATTGGTTGAATTTCCTTCATGGCTTGACATGTTTAAGCTCTAGGATCTACCCATAGATAAAAGGGGTTGGCTCTGATACCAATTGTTGGAAAACTAAGAGGGGGGGTGAATCAATTGTTATCGTGTTTAAAAATTTATGCTTATTTTAAATTCTTTGCAGAGCACTTAATGACAATCACAATAATGCAAGGAGGTAAGCAATAGAACATTCGACATCAGTCACACATATGAAATATGCAGAGACATATATTTCCTTAGGAAACCCATAAAGGGTAAAAAACTCTTCTTCTTGGTATGATAAGTAATCTTTACATTCTTTACATTATCATACATATGAGCTTCAATTCATTGTGAGGCTACAACCTCTGTTTAGAAAGCTGCAACTTGTTGAGAGCACCAACTCTTTGTTTTCTCTAGCACCCACTAGAAGGAATAACCGACTCCCTGGTTTCTCTAGCACCCACTAGAAGGAAGCAACAACTCCCTAATTATTCCAGCACCAACTGTATGGAAGCACCAACTTCCAGTCACAGAGACACCAACCTGTAAAACAAAGAACAACAGTTCTCCCTTGCACCACCCTGCCACCCTGGTTTCTCTGGCTACAACCAGATGGAAGCTACAACTCCCTATGTTCAAGAACCCACTTGAACCTATGAGGACAACAGTCCTCCCTAGCACCTCCCTACCACCCTGAAATATAAAGTTTGCTATATATAAATTTATCACAGTGATACAATATTTATCAATGGATTATCGGTCTCATCATTGTTCTGCTACACTGCTCTTCTCTACCTGCATCAGTGTCTTCCTGCACCCCTTCCTTACGTTTTATGTTCTTATTCCTTTTATGCTCTGTGCGCCATGTCCCATCTATGCACCATTCCTCTTCTGTGCATTTTAGCTGTTGCACTCTGCCTCCTTCTTGACGCAGACCCCCAACTCGCAGGTCGAGATCCTCTCATAGGATCGTTCTAATTCTCCTTGAGCCGAAGCGGCTCTTTCGGATCCCTATCAGAACCTTCAATGAATCAATCCACAGGTCCTTCTAAAACCCCCTTATGTGAACAGGCACAAGGTATGAGCTTCACCTCCACATGACCACAACTAGGCTTGGCACGAGCGTGTTTCGCAACTCGTAATCTCGCGAATTGAAGGGTTAGCTCTCGTGCTCTTTTCCTATGAAATCCCAATATGCGGTAGTCAACGATAGTCTAACTTCTCTTTCACACTTCTCGCAACTCGCAACCTCGCAAGTTGGAGTGTAGAGCCTTCGTGCTCCTCCTTTGCGAAATCCCGAGATGTGATAGGACAACTATGGGTTGACCCCTCGATGCACGAGTACACGCCACCTGTCACCCTTGTGGTCCCCACCTGATAGATGTGCCATGTGTTGCACGAGCCTCGCTCAATCCGACGATTTGCTTTATTTCGGGCCTCTGGGTATCGGGAGTTCGGAACTCTCGATCCCAAAATGCTGCCTGCTCAGTTTCCTGACACCCGAAGTGCTGAAATCCTGAAACTCCACGCCAATTCTTGTCGCAACTCGCGACTTCGGGACTTTCGTTCCACTGTGATCAACTCCTTGTCGTCAGGATCCCCGAAATGTCGAAATGATCTGACGACTCAGACAGATCACGATCAACAGTCAATGTGAATCCTGATACCAACGGAATGGATTCATCCAAACTTTATCCACCCTGCAACTCCTCTGGATCCTACGGTCCTCGCGGCTTCGCGAACTCTCAACAGAGAATTCCAACCGTTCGTCCCTCCTTGACGGTTTCTATGAAATGAACCAAATTTCTTCTATATGAACTTAACTTCTGCGAGACGTTTTCAATATCCACCTCCCTTTGGGCACTTTCAAAGGTGTTAACCCTCCTGAGATTTCTATGGCAACTTCAAGCCTTGAAAGAACTCCTGCACGCACTCCTTGCGGAAACCTTTCGAATACTCTTGGGTATTCGACCTCTCGACTCTGTGCACTCTCTGCAACAATAGTCCTCAAATCCTTCCCTTAGTTGATAAGCCCTAAGACTCCCAACAACCTACACACTCCTTGCACGGCCTCTGGGCTTCTCCTGCACTTCTACTAGAATGAGAACAATGGTATCCCTCCTACGCTTTCTGAGATAAAACTTAGACCTTCGTCGACACACACCTTACGGACACTTCACTGCACTCCTTACAGGAACTTCTCTCACTCAGGAAGAGAAATAAATGAAACTCATTCTCTCTCTCTCTCTCTCTCAAACTTCAAACATTCAACATGAAATCATACATACACACAGTATTAAAGCAAATGCATAACCAGAGAGAATAAACAACTGTAAGCATACCATTCACCATGTATAAACATAAAACATCATAACACCATGAAATCTGATTCAAAGCTTCATATATTAATTCAATGCTCTTGTACATGGATTCTTCTCTGCAGGTCTCTGCTACAGCTCTCTCCTTTTGTGCTATGATACAATTAACTACAATGATACAATGGTGAGGGTGTCTATACCCATTTTCCCTCCTACTCTCTAAACTATCTAATATTATTAATTCAAACCTACCTACTTTCATTAACTGGGCTTAAATGCCTTTTACATTGACAGATGAGAGCAAATCTCTCACGATCTATTTTCAACAACCAGAAATAAATGCAAATACGCTTCTAGCTATTACATTTATATCTGCTCCCTTCAACTTTCAAAATATTTCAAAACGTGAAAAATGCGTGTTGCGCTTGACAGCTGTCTTTCATCTACATTCTCACTTGATTGCTTACATTGCTCCTGCATCATACTCCCTCGCTTGAAAATTTTCATGAACTCCTGTTCATGAGATCTTGCACGATCCGTCCATGCTTCTGAATTTCTACTTCATCTTCCCAGCTGGCATCTTCAACTAGATGTCCCTTCCACTTGATCAAGTATTCGAAATACTCTTTTCTCCTGGTCCTTTTGTTGACTCTCTTGTCAATTATACCTTATATCTGTGGATTTTCAGCTACAGGCATTTGTTCAGTCCATTGAACCTATATATGTTCATCCTCTGCTCCTACTTCTTCAGCTCTGTACAAGTACAAATCCGCAACATTGAATATCGACGAAATTCCGACCCCATCAGGCAGTTCAATCTCATTTGCGTTTGCCCCAAATTTCTTTATGACCTTGCATGGTCCAATATTTTTCATCTTCAGTTTGTTATATGTTCCCCTTGGGAACCTCTCCTTCCTTAGATGTGCAAGAACCAGATCGTCGACTTCAAATTGAAGTTCTCGCCTATGTTGATCTTCTCTGCACTTGTATTCTTGACTCGAACTCTGCAATCGCTCCTTGACTCGGTTGTGAAGCTCCTTCATTGCTTCTGCAAAGTCCTCTACACTAGCATTCCTAAATTCAGTTTGTTCCACATCTCCCAATTCAGAAACTCCCCTTGGTTGCATTCCATATACAATCTGGAATGGAATCTGCCCTGTGCTTCTGTTGACTGAATCATTGTAAGCAAATTCCGCCTGTGGCAAAATGCGATCCCATTGACTGTGGTGTTCAGTCACTAGGCTCCTCAACAAATCCCCCAAGCTCTTGTTCACAACTTATGTCTGCCCATTCGTTTGAGGATGATACGTTGAGCTAAATGACAAACTTGTCCCCAGCTTCTTCCATAAAGTCCTCCAGAAATGTCTTACAAACCTGGTATCTTGATCCGAAACAATACTCCTTGGAAAGTCGTGAAGTCTGACAACTTCCTTGAAAAACAGATTCGTAATGTGAGTTGCGTCATTGGTTTTCTGGCATGGTATGAAATGTGCCATCTTGGAAAATCTGTCGACTACCACAAAGATTGAATCACAACCTCTTTGTGTTATTGTCAGTCCCAATATAAAATCCATGCTCACTGCATCCCACGACCTCTCACGTATGGGTAATGGTTGATATAACCCTGTGTTATGCCTTTTCCCTTTTGTGTGCTGGTAAATTCTACATTTATCCATGAATTTCTTGACATCTGTCCTCATCCCTGGCCAAAAATATGAGCCATTCAATTTTGAGAACGTCTTATCATGACCGAAGTGTCTGGCGAATCCTCCACTGTGTTTTTCCTTCAACAGATTCTCCCTCATGGAGCATTTTGGAATACATAGTTGATTTCCCCTGAACAATAATCCATCCTAGATCATATATTCAATCCACTAGGTTCTGTCTCTGAGAATTGGATTCTCAGATGCCTCATACGCTTCCTTAAAATCTGAATCATCCCTGTACATCTCTTTGAGGTTATCAAAACACAAACTTTTTACTTTGAATTCCTGCATAAGAAAACATTTCCTGCTCAAAGCATCAGTAACTTTGTTAGCAGTTCCAGAAATATGCTTGGTGACAAAAGTAAAATTATGCATGAATTCAACCCATTTAGCATGCTTTTGGTTCAACTTGTCCTGCTGAGTCACAAATTGCAAAGCATGATTATCGTTGTACAAAACAAACTCTTTAGGAACCAAATAATGTCTCCATTTCTTCAGCGCTTGTATGATTGCATAAAATTCTTTTTCATATGTTGAGTATTTAATCTTCGCTTCATTCAGTTTCTCACTGAAGTATGCGATCGGTCTATCGTCTTGGCTCAAGACCGCTCCAATTGCAAATCCACTCATGTCACACTTGACCTGGAATGTCTTGCTAAAATCTAGAAAAACCAAAATTGGCTGCTCCATGATCTTCTTCTTCAACAGATTGAATCTCTTCTCTGCTTCCTCTATCCAGTGAAAAGATTTATGTCTTTTTTTCACCGTATCCATCATCGGTGTGCTAATTCCAATGAAATTTTGGATGAATTTCCAGTAGAAACTAGCTAAACCATGGAAGCTTCGAACTTCAAACACACCTTTCGGTGATGGACAATTCTTAATCGCATTCACCTTTTTCGGGTCCATCTTCAACTCATTTGCAGAGATAACAAAACCCAAATAAATGAGTTATGTCCTCATAAATGATGATTTCTTCATATTAATCAGCAATTTCTCTTGCTGCAATCTCCTCATCACTGCAGCTAAATGCTTTAAGTGATCTGCTTCTGTCTTGCTGAAAATTAATATATCGTCAAGATATACAATGACGAATTTCCCGATGAACTCCTTCAGGACTTCATTCATCAGTCTCATGAAAGTACTGGGTGCATTCGTTAAACCAAATGGCATGACAAGCCATTCATACATCCCTTCATTCGTCTTGAATGTTGTCTTCCATTCATCACCTTCTCTCATACGAATCTGATGATACCCGCTTTTCAAATCAATTTTTGAAAAGAATCTTGCTCCACTCAAGAAATCCATCAAATCATCCATCCTTGGCAATGGAAATATTTATCTGATGGTGATATTATTGATCACTCTTGAGTTTGTACACATCCTCCAGCCTCCATATTTCTTTGGGCTAAGCACTGTTGGAACAACGCATGGACTCAAGCTCTCTCTAACCAATCATTTGTCCATTAAGTCCTGAACCTGCCTCTTGACTTCTTCATTCTCCTGTGGCGTCAACCTGTACGTTGTTTTGTTTGGTAAACTGGATCCAGGTATAAGATCAATGTGATGGCTTATACTTCTGATAGGTGGCAATGAACGAGGTAGTTCATCTAATACTATATCAGCAAACTCTTCCAGCAACTTCTGGATTTCCTCTAGTAAATCATCCACTCTCGTACTAGTCAAAACAATTCTAGGCTTCCTGAACACAACAAATTGTGTGTCTTCCTTCTTCTTTACCTCATTAAGAAGTTCCTTCCCACTCATGAGAAGTACAATGTTGCTCACCTCTGGTTTTACTTCTTTATCCATAATTGGCAACAAAATGTGTGTTCTCCCATTCTTCTCCAGGGTGTATGTGTTCTTTCCCCCATCATGAACTGCATTCATGTCATATTGCCACGGTCTACCCAGCAATAGATGAAAAACATCCATGGGAATGACATCACATAATATTTCATCCTTATATCCCCCTATTTTAAATTCAACTAAACATTGTTTAGTGGCATTTACCTGATGTCCTTTTTGTAGCCACGAAACTTTGTATGGGCTTGGATGTACAACAGTTTTCAGCTCCATCTTTTCTACCATCTCTGTAGAAATGAGATTGTTTGTGCTACCACTGTCCACGATAACCTTGCATACCCTGTCTTTGGTTTTGCAAGCAGTCTGAAAAATATTGTTCCTTTGGGTTGGGTTCTCTGCCTCCTTCTCTGGCTTCAAGAGAGCTTTCTTCATCATCAAGGATCTTCCGCCCTCAACATCTTCTGCCTCAACATTCCGTCCTTGATCTTCGGAAATGTGAGTCTCACCACCTTATTTCTTCCTATCTGGACACTCATAATATTTATGTCCATTTTTTCCATAGACAAAGCACTTCACTTCACCGCCTCTACCTCTTCCTCTTCCTCTAGCTCGAGGAAAAGTATTTCTATTAGCATACTGCCCTCTCTGTGAGCTTCCTCCTCTCTCAGTTTGAGGTTGAGGTTTTTTTCCCTCTTCTTTAGGTCTCTGAGTTCTGTCTTGGGCAATTGTCTTGCCTCTGTCTTGACTTCTTCCTTGGCCTCTTTGACCTTGCTTTCGGCTCAACTTCTCTTCAGCTTTCAGATCCATTTGATAAGCATCCTCTACATTCCAAATGATCATCATGCTCATCTCGTCTTGGATGTCATATCTCAGACCATTCATGTACCTGGCAACCTTTTCATCATCACTTTCCCAATGACCTGCTCTGATGTTTATCTTGTAGAATTCTTCAGTATATTCCTTCACTATCATCAGCTTCTGTCTCAAATTTTGCATCCTCCGAAAAAGAGTGATTTGATAATCCTTGGGTATGAATTTGGCTTTCATCTTTGCAACCATTCTATCCCAACTTTTGACTTTCTACTTGCCTTTGCAGCGTCTGTCAGCCTGTAGTTCATCCCACCATAGTGTTGCATGCCCTTTAAGTCTGGTAACGACATGTTTAACTTTCTTGTCTTCCTCGACATCCTCATAGTCAAAGTATTTATCCATAGCTCTAATCCAGTCTAGAAGTTCTTCAACATCTAGGTT
This sequence comes from Picea engelmannii, assembly GCA_009831015.1. NCBI lineage: Eukaryota > Viridiplantae > Streptophyta > Pinopsida > Pinales > Pinaceae > Picea > Picea engelmannii. Next base: position 38,615 of record ML811177.1, on the reverse strand, counting down.
TCCTTCATATACTGGAATGTCCATTTTTTCTCTGGCACCTATCCTAGCAACAGCCCTGAATAGGCGTTCGTCTGCAGCATCTTCGACTGCGACTTCTTATTCATGTCCAGCTTCATTTTCACTGTCAGCCTCACTGATATCCCCAGTGTCGATTGTGTGCCTCTGTGTTGTTTCCATGGCATCAAGCCTGGCACGTAATTCGGGCATTTCTCTTTCAATTGTTGGATAAGGCATTTCCCTGTCTCTTCTTCTCGGCGGCATGGCTGAGAAATATTCCCCTTTATCTACTACAGAAAGCAAAGAACTTTTTCTGTGCTCTGATATGTATCAGAGTACTCTTTCTCCTCTTGCTCCCTCTGTCTACAATATACAAACAGAGTCAATCTCTGATACCACAACTGATGCAGACCCCCAACCCGCAGGCTGAGATCCGCTCAAAGGATCATTCTAATTCTCCTTAAGCCGAAACGTCTCTTTTGGATCCCTATCAAAACCTTCAACGAATCGATCCACAAGTCCTTCTGAAACCCCCTTATGCGAACAGGCACAAGGTACGAGCTTCACCTCCACATGACCACAACTGGGCCTAGCACGAGTGTCTTTCGAAACTCGCAATCTCGCGAATTGAAGCATTGAGCTCTCATGCTCTTTTCCTATGAAATCTCAATATGCGATAGTTAGCAATAGTCTGACTTCCCTTTCACACTTATCGCAACTCGCAACCTCACGAGTTGGAGTGTAGAGCCTTCGTGCTCCTCGTTTGTGAAATCCTGAGATGTGATAGGACAACTATGGGTTGACCCCTCGATGCGCGAGTACATGCCCCCTATCACCCTTGCGGTCCCCACCTGACAGATGTGCCACGTGTTGCACAAGCCTCGCTCAATCCGACGACCTGCTTTATTTCGGGCCTCTGGGTATCGGAAGTTCGGAACTCTCAATCCTAAAATGTTGCCTTATCGGTTTCCCGACACCTGAAGTGTCAAAATCCTAAAACTCCACACCAATTCCTGTTGCAACTCGTGACTTCGGGACTTTCGTTCCACTATGCTCAACTCCTTGTCGTCAGGATCCCTGAAATGTCGAAATGATCAGACGGCTCAGACAGATCACGATCAACGGTCAACGTGAATCCTGCTACCAATGGAATGGATTCGTCCAAACCTTATTCACCCTGCAACTCCTCTAGATCCTATGGTCCTCCCGGCTATGCGAACTCTCCACAGAGAATTCCGATCGTTCGTCCCTCCTTGATGGTTTCTGTGAAATGAACCAAAGTTCTTCTACAGGAACTTAACTTCTGCGAGACGTTTTCAATCTCCACCTCCCTTTGGTCACTTTCAAAGGTGTTAACCCTCCTGAGATTTCTCTGGCAACTTCAAGCCTTGAAAGAACTTTTGCACACACTCCTTGCAGCAACCTTTCGAATACTCCTGGGCATTCGACCTCTCGACTCTGCGCACTCTCTGCAAAAAAAGTGCTCAAATCCTTCCCTTAGTTGATAATCCCTAAGACTCCCAACAACCTGCGCACTCATTGCACGACCTCTGTTCTTCTCATGCACTTCTACTAGAATGAGAACAACGGTATCCCTCCTGATCCTTCTGAGATAAAACTCAGACCTTCGTCGACGCACACCTTGTGGATGCTTCACTGCACTCCTTCTAGGAACTTCTCTCACTCAGGAAGAGAAATAATTGAAACTCATTCTCTCTTTCTCTCTCTCTCTCTCTCTCAAACTTCAAACATTCAACATGAAATCATACATACACACAGTATTAAAGCAAATGCATAACCAGAGAGAATAAACAACTGTAAGCATACCATTCACCATGTATAAACAGAAAACATCATAACACCATGAAATCTGATTCAAAGCTTCATATATTAATTCAAAGCTCATGTACATGGATTCTTCTCTACAACTCTCTGCTACAACTCTCTCCTTCTATGCTATGATACAATTAACTACAATGATACAATGGTGAGGGTGTCTATACCTGTTTTCCCTCCTACTCTCTAAACTGTCTAATCTTATTAATTCAAACCTACCTACTTTCATTAACTGGGCTTAAATTCCTTTTACATTGATAGTTGAGAGAAAATCTCTCACGATCTGTTTTCAATGTCCAGACATAAATGCAAATACGCTTCTAGTTATTACATTTATATCTGCTCCATTCAACTTTCAAAATATTTCAAAACGTGAAAAATGTGTGTTGCGCTTTCCAACTGTCTTTCGCCTCCATGCTCACTTGAATGCTTACGATGCTCCTGCATCACTTCTACACACCTGAATACCTCTCAACATCACCCATTAATCTCTTTTGTATTCTCCTTTTCATCCTCTTTGTGTGCATCTTCTACATCCTCTCTTCACAATGTTTCTGCATACTCTCCCTATGTCGAGTGCTCTGCCTGATCATCATCACAACTCTTCGGCTTTTCTAGTGGTTAAATCCATGCGTCCATCATCACTGGGTGTTATGTTGAGATTCCTTAGCCTCTCCAGTAGTCGAGACTCTTTGTCTTCTCTGTCACAGTCGAGCTCATTCCCTCTGTTGTTGTTCAAGGCTCCCACCATCTTACATCTGTCAATAGCCTCTATGAACAGTCTACATGCCACTGGAAGATGCCTCGAGACTCTTCATCTTCTCTGGCAATCACCCTGAAGTCTCTTCCAGTCCTCTGGCATAAACCATCAATCATTTCTAGCAGTTACACTATGAACCTCCAAGAAAACGCATCAGCAACTGAATCGCCAACCATCCAAGAGTCATGATTTAGTTCTGCTAACTGAATCATAACTAATCAATTAACTGTGAAGAGAAGCAATAGCCCTTCGATCAGATTTTCAGGTATCCAACATTGTTGGATTACAAGCACATGGTCTCGCATTGATTTCGCCATTTCTCATTTCGACATTTCGGTATTTCAGCATTCCGGCATTCCTGTGGTGAAATGTTTCGACACTCCAACTCCTGGTATCTGAAAACTACACCAAAAGGTGTTTTTCGCATTTCAACATTTCTACATTTTGGCATTCCGACATTCTTGTGGTGAAGTGTTTCGACACTCCAACTCTCATTATCCGAAACCTACAGCAAAAGGTGTTTTTCGCATTTCGGCATTTCTTGTGATGAGATATCTTGACGCTCCATGTCGTGATCCCCAAAACTCCGAAAAAGGAGCTTAGTTGGAGTAGCTTCGATCATTTTGGCATTTCGTATTTTGGTATTTCGTGATTTCACATGTAGCGAATTCCTATTGCGAGGCATCTCAACTATCCAAATCATGATCTCCGAAATGGAGTTTAGTTGTTAGTGCCTTTCTTGGGATTTCGGCATTTCACATTTCGCAACTTCGGGACTCCTGTGATGAAGAGTCTCGACACTTGACTCCTCCAACTCCCGGTATCTGAAACCTTTGATTTCCCGGTCTGCGAAACTCCGAAATGGAGTCTTTGTTGATGTGCATGTTTCGGGATTTCAGTGTTTTGCATTTCGCAACTTCAGGACTCCTGTGATGAAGAGTCTCGACTCTTGACTCCTCCAACTCCCGGTATCTGAAACTCCGAAATGGAGTTTATGCTTCTGATCTTTCCATGCCATCATCGCTGCTGATCTTCCTTGCCTGCCTGTTTTCCATTATTGTCTCCCAACTGTAAACCTGCCAACATCGCTACCTTGACTCCTGGAGTTTACGCTTCTAAATGGGATCCAATGATCATTTGTTGAACTTGTCATTGCCATGCCATTATCCCTGCGTTGTTGGTCGTGATCTTTGCCATCAATGACAAACACGCATACTCTGCACTCTGCGTGCACCTTTGCATTATCTCTTCTGGTCTTCATGAGATTGCTCTGTTGCATCTTCCCAAAATACTTCTGGTGCCCACCTAGCACATTATACCTGTACTCAAGCCATCATCGTTGTTGTACTTGCCATCAGTAACAAGAATATGTTGCCTATAAAACATGCCAACACGTTGCTTATGTGTCCTAGAGGTCCTAACCATGCAGGATAGGTTGGGCAGGTAGTTCTTAAATGTTCAATGACATGGTTGATCAATTATCTGTATTTCGTTTTAGTTGATCATGATGTGTTGAATCGTTCCGCTATTTGATTATTTAACATGTTGATTATGCTTCGTTATTTGTTATGATGATGTGTAGATTGTGTCGTTATTTATTTGTGCTAATGCATTGATTATGTGTGTTTATTAATTTTTATGATGTGTCTCTATTAATTATGTTGATGCAGTGATTGTGTCGTTATTAGTCATGATGATCTGTCGCTTCCAATGCTATCAACTATGTGTGATGATTCTATTATCCTAATGCAAATTGTTTTCTACCTATTGTACTTCGTTTTGTTTTTGTAACTGTTGTAACAGAGGTCAAAATTGACTGGCTGCCCAAGGCATGAAGAAGGCATTTCGAGGATCTTGTGTACATGGGAACAATTGATATATCTGGAGCCATACAAAAGCAAGTAGTATTTACATACTCTGAAAAGGATAGAGAAGTATGGATGAAAAAGATAAATGGAGAGCGATGTATGAACCTGATGTGGAACAAGCAATAGGCTTTCGCCATGTAATTGATTTGATTGCTTATGGAGGAAAGGCAGTTTCCGAAGTTGTATAAGAAGGATCAATACAATATGCCATGAGCCAGGGAAGAATTTCAATTTTTTAAGCAGACCTCCTTCTATCATATGGGTACGAACAAGATTTGAAATCTCTGGTTCATGATATTCCACGTCGTTGTCAGTGTATCCTCATGTCTGCAACTTCAAGTGCAGATGTTGAGAAGATAAAAAAAAAAAATCTTGTGCTGCACAGTCCTGTAATTCTGACACTAACTGAAGTGGAAGGGAATGAGTATAATGGAGTTGTGCCCAATAGTGTGCAGCAATTTTGGATTTCATGTGATGTGCATGACAAACTACTTTACATTCTCGCCCTTCTTAAACTGGAATTGGTTCAGAAGAAAGCTTTAATATTTGTTAATTCTATTGATATGGGTTTCAGGTTGAAACTCTTCCTTGAACAGTTGGGATCAAATTTGTTGTCTTAAATTCAGAGTTTCCACAAAACTCACGTCTCCACATGCTTGAGGAGTTCAATGCTGGTTCATTTGATTATTTGATAGCGAATATGAACATATTGAAAAGAGAACGACCAATCACAAAGGATCAAGAAAACGTCACAAAAGATCATTTGATTCTGAATTTGGAGTTGTTAGAGGAATGGACTTCAAAAACGTTCGCACAGTCATAAATTTTGACATGCCTCTAAACCCTTCAGGGTACATACACCGCATTGGAAGAACTGGAAGAGCTTATAGAACGGGTGCTTCGATATCTCTTGTCTCTCCATCAGAAGATGATGTATTCAGAGAAGTCATAATGGCATTGAGTGGTGGTAAGGAGTTAGATACAGAGTCTACAAAGTTTATATCACCTTTTTCCCCGCTGACGAAAAATGCAGTTGAGTCCCTTCGTTATAGGGCCCAGGACATTGCTCAAAGTATAACCAAGGTCGTAGTGAAAGAGGCACGTGCTAATGAGATTCGAAATGAAATATTAAATTCTGATAGGTTTAACGCTCATTTTGAAGATAATCCCAAGGATTTGGAACTGTTGAAACATGACAAGGTACTGAGAAAGAAGCGAACTTCATCGCATCTAGGCACTGTACCGAACTTGATCCAGGTGGATATCGGGGGCCACCCACCTTTTCCAAATGGCTCAAAACAGTTTTCTGGCCATTTTGGCAATTTACTATTTTTAGCAGGTTTTCACTTCCGGGGCCATTTTGAGGGCCTAAATGAAGTTTTTTTGAGATCGAGGTTCTCAATGATAGTCAGAGGCGTCATTGAGGCCCCAAAATGAATCTCCTCGACGATACCTTTCCAACGAGCTATCACACGCCTAAAACGGAGATCGTATGCAAAAGTTACGACCCCGGGAAGTTGATGCACCAACTTACCCAAACGGGGCCCACATGACTTTTGG
>ML811176.1:148974-196877 GCA_009831015.1 Picea engelmannii | reverse complement strand
CCATATTTAGTTCTATATCATCTGCATATAGTGAATACATAAGTATGTTACTTCCATAGTCTCTGAACTTTGATAGTGTCAATCTAGTTCTATAGCTATGTTAGGAAATTACAAAGCTAGCTCGTGCATCAAGTGGTATAAGAGCTAAGTTCAACTCTGGTTGAGAAATGGAGAATCATCAGAACTAATTAGCTCCTGAGCATTGGGTTCCACAAGATCGGTTATTGTGCAATCACAACAGCAAGGAGACCTGAGAGAGGGTCATTGCAACTTGTGTGTGCTAGGAGAAAAGTGGAGGGAAGTTGATCCAGGAGGATATAAAAGGCCAAAAATTCAAATTCCTTGAATATATGCAAAAACATCCCCAAGAGCTCGTTGAGAGCTTTCCAATGGTGTAAACGACACCTCAAACAGAGTCTGGATGACAAAGATATGGCCAGTCAAATTTTCGGCCAACCTAGTCAAAGTCAATACTAATGTCACCATTCGTACAGGTGATGTCAGCATGTTGACCGTGCAAAGGTGACATCATCATGATTACATCAGCATGTTGATGTGGCAACACGACAGGATGCCATGTATTGTGTTGATTTGGCATTTTTGTGGCCAATAAGAATGTGACACATGGCACCCCCAAGAGGCACTGTGTGGCACCACCCAGGGGTCGCCACAGGGCCTTTTGACAGCATGATACATGGTCACTTACATAAGTAGGTGATTGGGTGACAACAACCAACCATAGGGTGCCACATGGCACCCCATGTAAGCCCAAGGAGGCCCGAGTCTGAAATTTTAAAAATAAAATACTGGCCGCCAGACTCGTCGACAACCACATCCCATAAAATCCAGCGGAATATTAATATATATAACCATCGTTACAACAACCGGAGATCAATCCAAATCCCAATGAGAATCTGTGCAAGGGTCTAATCAAGTGGGCATGAATTTTGCTTAAAATATATACATATTGTTGTAACCAATTGTTAAAAGGGGAGTCAATGGGGTTTTCCCTTGGACTTCTCCCAACCATACAGCTTAATATAATCCTTGTTACCAACGTACCAATGGACTATGTTGGTATGTCCGCCAACATTTTATTATTTGAACTAAGTTTCTTATCCACCAAGAGGAGGTTCACACCCAGTTCAATATGGGCACGCATTTGGATGCAGCGAACACATTTATTGCACATTGTAGTGGCATGCATTACAAGGCGAAGAGCCTAGGAGGGGCTTGGGATTGACAGTGACATAATTGGAAGTTTTGACAGTCATTTTTCCATGATTTCTCGCCACGAATCCATTGGTGCAGTCAGAATTTGCATCCGAAAAGAGGATCTTCGGGGACTTTTCAATTTTGAGGTATAGCCATGTATTTATGCCAATTTTTGTTGAGATAATATAAAGGCCTCTCCACTTCAAAGTGGTCTGGAGACGTAGTCCATTGTTGGGACGAACTTCGTTATCAAGCTTTGTGTCATTGCCTTCTTTCTTATCTTTTTCTTTATATTTATGCCTTCTTTATTTACGTTTCACATAAGATTTATTTATTCTCTTTAATGCAATTCATGTAAAGATCATCAAATAAAAGATCGTGGATCATGTTAGTATCAGAGCGGTGTTCTTTGACTTGAATTGCGAGTGTGAATGCTAACTAGGGCCAAGCTCAAAGAAGGTGAAGGAAAACTTGAGACTTTCAACTTAGAGATTGGACGTGCAACTCAAAGAATGAAAATGGGAGATGAAGAACTTGATACAAAGTATGAGAAGAATTTTCACAAGGCTTTCTACCGAATATCATACATGGTAGAAAAATTGTCTGCAGATTACAAAAAGAGAGTGGAAAAGAAGGAAATGAAGATTAAAGCTAAAGCAGAGGATGATGTTGCAGAGGACCAAGGAATTGGAGGAGACCCTCCTGAGTCTCCATCTCTATATTCAAGTTCAAGCTCTTCTTCTTCCTCTTGTTCTCATCATTCTAATTTTCATCAAAATGCTTCAAAAAGCCATTATTGAAATCAGATGTCAAATTTAATTTTCCCATGTTTAATGGAGAACCTAATGCAGATAAGCTAAATAATTGTATTAGACAAATCGAGGTTTATTTTCATGTGCAATGGATCGAAGAAGAAGAAGAGGCAAACATCTAATTGGCTTCTCTTCGGCTAGAAGGCACATCCCTTGTATGGTGGAACAGTAAACTTCAGAAAGGTAGCACACATAATGGTAAAATCCTTTCTTCATGCTCTGAATTTAATTCTACATCGAAAAATAAATTTTATCCATTGGGTCATGTACAATAATCCATGATGGAATGGAAAAATTTGAGACAGGGTAAAGGTTAGAGTGTTCAGAGTTTCACATAAGAGTTTAGGAAAAAGGCACTTGCATTGAATGTTCCTTTAGAATCTCTAGAGACTTTGATGAAATATATTGGTGCACTTCACAATTACATTCATCACACATTGTTTCTATTTAACCCCACTAATCTAGATGAAGTGTGTGTGCAGGCAACTCACCTTGAGGGGAAAGAATGTACATGAAGATCACACAAAGAAGCCTTCCAAGTTCCAAAACAACAAGTTCAAAGGAAAAGGAAAGGGGAAAAAGACAACCACAACAAAGAAAGAGGAAGGAAAATCCTCTTACACTCATTGCAAAAAACATGGGCATGGTGATGAGAATTGTTGGAAACTACATCCAGAGTTAAGACCAAACAAATTTGGTGGCAAAGGGAAGCCAAAAATTGTTGCTACCATGCAATAAGACCTTGATTCTAATTTGGGTGATGAAATGAGGATTGCACCTATTGGAGTACAATGTAAAAATTCCTTTCATGCTAGTTCAAGTTCTACAAATACCTCTCATTATAATGAAAGAAGAAGAAGAAGTGAATTGTTTCATATAAAAGTTGTATCTAAACACACAAAAATAGATACTCTATTTGATCTGGGTTCCTAAGTTAACTTAATCTCAGAATCCATTGTTAAAAAGTTGGGCTTAGAAACAAAGCCTCATCCTAAACCTTACCCTCTTGGTTGGGTCTGTGACAGTGCAAAACTAAATGTAACTAAGCAGTGTAGAGTTAGATTTTCCACTGCTTCAAAGTTGATAGATGAGGTTGATTTGGATGTTGTCCCACTCAATATATGTGGCATAGTTCTGGGAAGCCCATACCTTTATGATAGAAATTCAGTCTTCTTCAGGAATGAGAAAAAATACCATCTCACAAAATATGGAGTGGAATACATTGTTAGAGCTCGCAGTATGAAAGTTAATTCAACCATTGTTAGTGTCGGACAGATGAAGAGACTCATCAATACTAACAATAATTTTTTGCTCGTAGTTTTGAAAGAAAAAGATCCCAATAAATCTAATGCTTTTGATGATTGTGATCCTTCTCATAAAGATGAAATGATTGATGTTATTTCTAACTATGATGAAGTTTTTTAGAAACCAAAAGGATTTCCCTCCAAATGGGAGATCCATCATGAAATATAGTTGCACCAAGATGTTCCTTTACAAAACATTGGCATGTACATGATGTTTGTGCTCGAAAATGAGGAGATAAAAAAGCAGGTGCAAGACTTTCTTGAAAGAGGGGTCATCAGACCAAGCTCTTATCCTTGTGGCTCTTTGATAATACCGGTGCCCAAGAAATATGGCACATGGAGGATGTGTGTGGATTTTCACGCACTAAACAAAATAACGATGAAGAATTGTTACCCCTTGCCTCGTATAGTTGACTTGCTGGATCAACTAAATAATGTAGTGTACTTCACTAAGTTGGATTTGAGGAGCGGCTACCACCAGGTCATAATCACAGAAGGAAACGTGTGGAAGATTGCCTTGAAAACAAAACAAGGTCTATTTGAATGGATGGTAACGTCATTTGGGCTTTGTAATGCACCAGGGACATTCATGCATGTTATGAATGATGTCTTTAGGCCTTTCATAGATGACTTTGTGATTGTATACTTAGATGACATTCTTGTATTCAATAGAACTTGGGATGAGCATGTAATGCATGTAAAGAAAGTATTGGATTTCCTTAGAAGAGAAAATTTGTATGTAAAATTGTCAAAGTGTGAATTTGGAAAAACCTCGTTAGTTTACTTGGTTCATATTGTAGGAGTTGGTCAACTAAAGATAGATCCCTCCAAAGTTGAATTCATTGTAAATTTTCCTAAGCCAACATCAGTTACATAGGTTAGGATCTTTTTATGGGCATTTCAGTATGGGAGAAATTTAATTTCTAAATTCGCCTATATTGCATTTCCTTTGCATGCTTTAACCAGTGTGAAGTAGGTCTTCCAATGCAGAGGAAGATAACAAAAATCCTTCAACTCTTTGAAGGAAAAGATTAGTACCGCACCAGTGCTGGCTCTACATGACCTACAACAATATTTTGAAATTGAGACTGATGCTAGTCCATATTCCATGGGAGAAATCTCTATGCAACAATGTAAGCCTATTTGTTTTCATTCTGAAACTTTTTCTAAGGTTGTTTGTAATTGTCCTACATATGGCAAAGAGTTGTATGCGTTGGTTCAAAGCGTGAAGAAATGGAAACAATACTTGATGGGGAAGGAAAAAATCATACACACTAATCACCAACCCTTACAGTACCTCTAGTCACAGACCAAACTTCAACAATCAAGGCACTACAGGTGTATGGGATTCTTACAACAATTCCATCTAGTAATCATATACAAGAAGGGCATAAACAACAAAGTTGCCGATATGCTTTCTAGACCTCTTATTTTTGAATCTATTGTTTTGAAAAATGTTTTTTTATCTCATAATAGCTATGTTGAACAATATGCTACTAATGAAGATTTTAAAGATGTTTATCAGAGGCTAACCCATGGTTCACAAGTGGATAACTATCATTTGCATCGCAAGTTACTCTACCATTTTGGTAAACTATGTGTTCCTACAAGTGAAAGAGTCCATGCAATTCGAGAAGCTCATACTTCTCTTGTATCTGGGCATTTTGGGGTAGGAAAAACTATGGCTCATTTGCAGAGGTTTTGTTATTGGCCTCAAATGAAAGAAATTGTAACCAAGTATGTAAAGGGGTCTGTGTTGTGCTCAACTTGTAAGCCCACTAATAGAAAATTGGGGTTGTACACACCACTCTTTGTTCCTTCTCATCCTTGGGAGAGTATCTCCATGGATTTTGTAGGGGGGTTTCCTATGTCAAAAATGGGTCATGACTACTTGTATGTAGTAGTGGATAGGTTTAGCGAGATGTGTGTCTTGATGACATGTAAAAAGCATATCATTGTTTATAAAACTACTCATCTTTTCTTCCAGCATGTATGGGTCCACCTTGGACTGCCCACATCCATTATCTTGGATCGAGACACTCAATTCCTTGAATATTTTTGGATAAGATTGTGGAGAATGATGAACACCAAGATGAAGAGGAGTATTTATTTCCATCCAAAAACTGACGGATAGACAGAGGTAGTTAATAGAATAATGATTCATTTACTCTGAGGTTACTGCAGCAAACATCCCAAGTTGTGGGATGACCAGATACAGTATGTGCAACATGCATACAACTAAGCCTTGCACTCTTCCACACATAGTTCACCATTTGAGACATGTTTTGGGTATCTACCTAAGTCTCCCTTGGACTTGACATTTGGAAAAGATGTCGACTCAAGTGAACAAAGAGATGAAGACGAATCCCGCAATTTCATCCAGAGGATTCAACATGTACACCAGACTGTCCAAGAACAGTTGGAAAAGAGTTAGGCATAGTACAAAGCTTACCATGACAAGCACAGAGTTGACCACCAATTTCAAGTGGGAGATCAAGTTTGGCTCCACATCAACAAAGATAGGTTGAAGGGTAAAGTCAAGAAGCTCAAACCCATCAGATATGGACCCTTCACCATCTTGGAGAAGATTAGCACAAATTCTTTCCACCTAGATCTACCACCATATATGCACATATACTCAGTTGTGATTGTAGAGAACTTGAAAATTCATGAGCCTCCAATGATCATGGATGAAACAAAGAGTGTTTTAGTACCTTCAGTGGACGATTTTTCTCATGACTACTTGGATGAGTTAAAGGAAGATATCATCCTAGACAGAAGAATGAGGACTTCACATAGGGGTGATGTTGAATATATTCGAGTGGGCCTTAAGGACACACATCCAATCAAAGCATGATGGATCAAGAAGGAGAAAGTGAGGGAGCAATTCCCTCACCTATTTTTTGATTGATAAGGCTTTTGGAGGCCCAAAAGCTTCTTAGTGGGGAGGAATGACCCAAGAGGATCTAAAAGGCCAAAAATGTGAAGTCCTCAAATATCAGTAAAAATGTTCCCAATTCGAAGAGCTCGTCAAGAGATTTCCAACGGCACAAACGACACCTCAAACGGAGTCTGGATAACAAAGATATGGCCAATCAAAGTTGCGGTCAACCTAATCAAAGTCAACGTTGATGTCAACATCCGTACAAGGGACGTCAACATGTTGATCATGCAAAGGTGATGTCAACATGACATTGTGATGACATCAACATGATGACATGGAAACACGACAGGTTACCACGTGGTGTGCTAATTTGGAATTTTTGGTGGCCAAATGGGCCAATAGGAAGGTGACACGTGGCACCCCAAAAAGCACCATGTGGCACCACCCAGGGGCCACCACATGACCTTCTGACAGTGTGACACATGGACGCTTATGTAAGTAGGTGATTGAGCGGTAGAAACCAACCACAGAGCACCACGTGGCCTAATCACATGGTGCCACGTGGATGCCCAAGGAGGGCCCGAGTTTGAAATTTTAAAAATCAAAATATTGGTCGATGCCAAATCCGGCCGTCAGACCAGTCGGCGACCAAAATCCCACAAAATCCAGCGGAATATTAATATATATAACCACCATTACAACAACTAGCGTTCAATCCAAATCCCAACGAGATTTCATGCAAGGGTCTATTCAAGTGGGCGCAAATTTTGTTTAAAATATATACATATTGTGTAACCAAGTGTTAAAAGGGGAGTTTGTGGGATTTGACCTTCAGACTTCCCCCAACCATACAACTTAATATAACCCTTGTTACCAACATACCAACGGACTATGTTGGTATGTCTGCCAACATTTTATTATTTGAACCAAGTTTCTCATCCGCCAGGAGGAGGTCCATGCCTAGTTCAGTACAGACACACATTTTGATGCAGGGAACGCATTTATGAATAGCGGATCTTAGTGGCCTTTTCAATTTTGAGGTATAGCCATGTATTTATGCCAATTTTTGTTGAGATAATATAAAGGCCTCTCCACTTCGAAGTGGGCCCAGGGACATAGTCCATTGTTGGGACGAACTTTGTTATCAAACTTTGTGTGATTGTCTTATTTCTCATCTTTTCTTCATATTTATGCCTTCTTTATTTACGTTGCACCTAAGCTTTATTTATGCTCTTTAATGAAATTCATGTAATGGTCATTGAATAAAATATCTCAGATCAAAAGCAAACCTAAAAGAAAGGCATGTGAATGGTATTCTAGTTGAGGACTATGAGAAAACTCTCGAGGATTCCCCCGCAAAGAGAACTAGGATGAGGAGGTGTGAGGAACTAGGAATTGGAGGAATTGAGAAGGAGAATCAAAGAATTAGAGAACATAAGAATTGGAGATGTTGTAGTTGTAGCAGATTTAGAATTAGTAGATGAGATGGAGGAAGTACAAAATGTTGATGAAAGAGACCCAGAAAAGCGTTTGATCTCATTTATGAAGGATATAGGTAATGCATGTTGAAGCTTTTGTATCTTCGAGGGACATTCCCACAAGAGGTCGAGGTGTCAGGCATGTGGGAATCTTCTTTGGCACCAGATTATCCTTTCGTTTCAATGAGAAAACCCTTATTATGAAGCTAGGGCCTCATGGGCAAGTTGGTGGGATTTGTGGGCTTGTGTTGGGGTTTCACACCCACAAAGAGAAATTCAATATTCTAATTAATTGTTGAGTTTAGAAGGGGTTCCTAAACTCACTCATAATACTCCTATATAAGGAGGGGAGAGATTGTGACAAATCTCATTGTGTCATTATGGAGCTAGCATAAGTGAAAGTGCACTTGTGCTAGGAGCTTGGAATTTTCAACAAGGAAATTCTACAATTGTGGAAAATCTGGCCTAGTTTTTCAAGGAGGATTTTATGTTTCTATTTCAACCTAGGAAGGCATATTTTCCAACCAAGAGAGGGCACACCTATGAGGCCACAAGTGTGAGGAAGAGGGGAAGAAATAACGGCACATTTAAAGAGGAGAGTTGATCCACATGTGTGAAACAAGTTGCATGTGTGAGGGAGACAACTTGCACGTGTGAGCGAAACTGTACTGACAGTCCCTATAGTTTGTATAGTCTCATGTGTGAACAAGTCACACGTGTGCAGGAGAAAAACATGTCTGCATGTATGATTTTTTCAGGTAGGTAGGAAAATCTGTACAACTAACATAAACAGTTGTACGACTGACGTCAGTAGTCCGTATAGGTGGCAGCTACATCAGATTTGCAAGCAGAGGATTTTTCCAGGATTTTCTAAGGTTTGGTTTGCTGATTTTTCTAGTTTCAGAGGACAAGGTTGTCCTCCATTTTTTGGTGAATTTGTAACACTAAGGAGGGTTGGTTTTTCCCTTAGAAAATTATGAATTTGACAATTACAAAACATAAATTTTGTGCCTCGTGTGTATTGATGATGCATCTCTGATCTTGACTGTTTTCGCTACTATATTTTTTAGTCAATAATTTCAGTGTCAAATTATTCAGTGATAACAAGCTATTGTTTATTGTTTGCTCACTAGGAAGCAATTTTCATATATGAAATTAATCACATAGAGTTGCATGTGAAAATTGACATGGTATCAGAGATTGAGATTTGAAGCGAAGGGGATCATCTTTGAGACACACTTGTTGTTGCAAGTACAACAGGTTGTTTTTGTAGATTTCTTGTTTTCTTTCAAACAGGTCAAAATAGTGAACACATTGAAGATTGAGGACATGTTGGAAGGAGCAACCAACTTTCAAGCTTGGAAGGCTAGGGTTATTCTTCTGCTAGAGGAGAATGACCTCAAGGAGTATGTTGAAAGTGTGGTTGTCAGTCCTACTAATGCACAGGAATTGTCATCTCACAAAAAGAAGGAAGTAAAGGCCAAGCGAGTGTTGCTAGAATTCGTAAAGGATCATTTGGTATCTCACAATGCGGAGAAGATGACTACCAAAGAAATGTATGATGATTTGGTAGGTCTATACCAAAATGGGAATACAGGAAAGAAGTTACATTTGAAGCACCAAACTCAAGTTGTCAATATGTCTAGTGAGGACACAATTGTGAACTATCTTATGAAGATTACACAGATCCGAGATCAACTTGTGGCCATCGGTGATAGGTGGAGGATGTTGAGTTGGTGAACATAGCGTTGAGAGGTATTCCCGGGTTTTGGAAACCATTTGTGCAGGGGATGTGTGCACAAGAGCAGTTGCCAGGGTTTGACAGACTATGGAATGATTGTATCCAGGAGGAGACTTAGTTAGTCTATAGGGATGGTTTGGATGGGTGGAACAATAGTGATGAGAACTAAGCCCTTGCAGCTCGCACTATGAAGGGTTGAAGAGGTTCTCCTAGTAGAATGGTTTCTCCCGAAAGAGAAGCATCTCTAGAACTAAGACAGAAGAAGGATCTTAGTAAGTTCATATGTTTTGAGTGTCATGATTATGATCACTATACTTCACAGTGTCCACATAGGAAGGGAAGGGGAAGAAGGCAACATTCATCAACAACAGAGGTTGATGAGGTTGCAGATAGGTTTCAGAGGGATGTCTTGTTGGTCTCCACCCTTTCAAGTACATTCTCCAGTAAGGGGACTTGGTTGGTGTATAGCAAAGCCTCTTGCCATATGATAGGTGCACGAGAGTTGTTTGACATCTTCATAGAGACTCGCTCAGAATTATGTGTGGAGCTTGGTATGGGAACCAAGCATGCAGTACAAGGATCTGGTATAGTATCATTCCGGTTGGAGTCAAGAGAAGTGTTGATGGTGTCAAATGTGTATGGGCACCAAAACTCGAGAGGAGTGTTCTCTTAATCTCAAAGATTAATAAGAAAGGCTACCATATATTGTTTCGAGATGGACAGGTGTTGTTTGTGGCCAAATGATTTAGCTTCAAATATGTGGTGGTTCTTGGATTTAGAGAGGGAAACATATATAGGTTGATGAGCCATCCTATGTGAGTTGTGACCAGCAGTAGCAGAGAGATAGCGGAGGAGCAGGAGCAGGTATCTCCACAAATGCAGGAGCAGGTAGCTCCACTAGTAGCGCGGGTTCGGAGGGAGTAGATAGCTCCACCAGTGGTATAAGCTCTGAGGGAGCCAAAGTTTAGAGGGAGTTATCCCTTGGGATATAATAGGGAAGAGCGGCCTCCTAAGACTGTTCAGAGGAAGTTGGACTTCATAGGGAGTCAACAGGATCAGAGGGAGCATCACTCATCCAGAGAGAGTCTACCTTTAGGTATAGGTGGAAGAGAGGAATATTACAAATATATGTCATGGGTTGAGGAGGCTTCTAAGAGAAGTGTATCCTCCATGGAAGACCCATTTTTTACAGCAATATTTACTTCAGTGACCGAGGACGCAGCCAATCATGAGGATTGGAGAGCAAGATTTACTTTGATGACAGAGGGAGTAGCCAGTTAGGAGGATTGGAGTGCATATGTGGTAGCAAACCCAATGTGGGAGAAATAAATACTTCCTGGTGATGGAGGACGGAATGCCTCCCTCGCTAAGAGGGAGTGTTGAAGATTTTGTAGTTTCGGGAGACATTACCATAAGAGGCTAAGGTTTCAAGCATGTGGGAATATTCGTTGACACTAGATTGTCTTTTTGTTTCAATGAAAATTCCCTTGGGATGAGGCTAGGGCATCATGGGCAAGTTGGTGGGCTTTGTGGGCTTGTGTTGGGATTTCACACCAAAAAAGAGAAATAAAATATTATATTTAATTGTTGAGTTTAGAAGGGGTTCCTAAACTCACTCATAAGACTCCTATATAAGGAGGGGAGAGATTGTGGAAAATATCATTGTGTAATTATGGAGTTAGCATAAGTGAGTGCACTTGTGCTAGGAGCTTGGAAATTTCAACAGGGGAAATTCTATAATTGTGGTAAATCTAGACTAGGGTTTCAAGAAGGTTTTTTTGTTTCTGTTTCAACCAAGGAAGGCATCTTTTCCATCCAAGAGAGGGCACACGTGTGAGGAAGAGGGGAAGAAATTTTCACACGTGTGAGGGAGACAACTCACATGTGTGAGATGAGTTGTATGGAAAACCCATGCAGTTTGTACAGTCACACATGTGAACAGGACGCACATGTGCAGGAACAGAACAATTTCACACGTGCGAATTTTTTAGGCAGGCAACGGGTCCATACATCTAATGTCAATAGGTCGTACAGGTGGCAACTGCAACATATTTGCAGGCACAAGATTTTTCCAGGATTTGTTGAGGTTTGGTTTGATGATTTTTTTGGCTTCAGAGGACAAGGTTGTCCTCAGTTTTTGGTGAATTTGTAACAGTAAGGAGGGATGGTTTTTCCCTCATAAAGTTCTGAATGTGACAATTACAAAACACAAATTTTGTGTCTCGTGTGTATTGATGATTCATCTATGATCTTGATTGTTTCCGTTGCAATATTTTTAGTCAGTAATTTTAGTGTGAAATTGTTCAGTGATAACAAGCTAGGGTTTACCATTTGCTCACTAGGAAGCAATTCTCAGATCTAAAATTAATCACATAGAGTTGCATGTGAAAATTTACAATGCAAGAGTGAAAGTTTCTTGTTATGATGGTAGTCTGAAACCAAAGACTCTCGTGGATTGGATAAGAGAGCTTGATAGATACTTTGAGTATGATAATGTCTAAGACCCCAATAGAGTATTTTTTGCAATAACGAAGTTGAAAGGGAATGTTGCATTCTAGTGGAATGTTGTGTAGAAAGATAGAGTAGACAAGCAACAACAGAAGATAAAAACCAAGAAGAAAATGATGATTAAGATCAAGGAGAATTTATTTTGTGTTGATTACCAACACAGTTTGTGCATACAAACACATAATTTGAAACAGAAAGAGACATTTGTCTAGGAGTATACTGAAGAATTCTTCAAATTGTTAATCAAATAAGGACTTAAAGAGCGAGAGTACTAAAGGGTAGTGAGGTATTTGAATGGATTGAAGTTCCAAATTCAATATGAGACGAGTACCCGTCATTTTCGAACCATGGATGGAGCATATCAAATTGCCTTAAAGGTCGAGGAAAAGTTGAATAGGAAGTGGTAGCATAATTTTAGAGAAAAAGATCTTAGAGGCAGAGGAAGAGTGAAGGTTGCAAGAGGATTGTCTAGTGAAGCGAGAGAAGTTGAAGCATATAATAGTCAAATTAGCAAAGAAGACAATCATGTTAGTAGACACAGAGGATTTAGAAGAGGAAAGGGTATGTATGTCATTAATTACTACCGATGTGGAGTAGAAGGACACAAATTATTTGAATTCCCAAATAAGCACAATCCAAAAGAAGGAATGAGGCCAAGACTCATGTCATGCAACCAGATGAAGCATCAATCATGGGAGACAATGTTGTAGTACTTCAGCATGAACATCGTGAAAACTTTATGTTTGGAAGGGTGTTTCTCAAACCAGAAAATAAGGATATGAAGGAACCTAAACAAAGAAGGAGGGTTTTTAAAACTAAATGCAAGGTTTAGGGTAAATGTTGCAATTTGATCATAGATGGTGGGAGTACAAAATATGGTGTCCATAGAGGTGACTGAGAATATGAAATTGAAGTGCATCCCTCATCCCAATCCATATCAAGTTTCATAGTTATATAAGGGTCAACAAGTCACCATGATGGAGCAATGGTTGTTGAGGTTCCAAATCAACAACTTTAGTGACCAAGTATTGTGTGATGTGGTGGAGATGGACGCATGTCATGTGTTGTTGGAAAGACCATTGTTATTTGAAGGGAAGGTTCTCCATGATGTTATGGAAAATAATTATGAATTCAATGAGGATGGAAAACATTATAAGCTATAGCCAATGGTGGAAGAGGAGACAACATCAATGGAAAATAGTGATACTAGAAATAGTGGCAGTAGAAGTGGTCATGTAATGTTGTGCTCAGCCAAAGAATTTTTGAAGGAACAAAAGAAGGCAAAAAAAAATTGGCCATAATGCCCAAGAAGGTACAAGAAAATGGGAAAAATAATCACATGCCAAAGGAGATTCAACAATTGTTGGATGAGTTTGCAAGGATTGTTGTCAATGATATGCCAATGCGAATGCCTCCCATGAGAAGTATTTCACATCATATTGATGTGATTCCAAGATTCAGTCTACTTAATAAGGATCCTTACTTAATGAATCTCATGGAAAGAAAAGAAGTAAATAGGCAAGTGCAGGGATTACTTGACAGTGGGTTGATATGAGAAAGTTCAAGTCCTTGCATTGTCCCAACAATTTTGACATTGAAGAAGGATGGTGAATGGAAAATGTGTACTAATTCACGAGCTATTAACAAGATTACTATTAAGTATTGGTTTCCCTTACAAAGAATGGAAGACCTCATGGATTGCTTGAGTGGGCTGAAGTACTTTTCAAAGATAGATTTGAAGAGTGGATACCATTAGATTTAGATACAGGAGGGTAACGAGTGGACGATAACGTTCAAGACAAACGAGGGATTGTTTGAATGGTTGGTCATGCCATTTGGATTGATCAACATGCCTAGTACTTTTATGAGATTGATGAATGAGGTCTTGAAGCCATTTATGGGAAAGTTTTTCATTGTGTATCTTGATGACATTTTGATTTCTAGTAGGTCCAAGGAAGAACACTTGGAGCATGTGAAGCAAGTGTTGTAAAGGTTAAAAGTACAGAAGCTACAAATTTACTTGAAGAAGTGTACTTTCTTGCAAGAAGAGTTGGTTTACTTGGGTTTTATAGTTTCCAAATATGTTTTGAAGATGGATTTTGAAAAGTTGAAAGCCATTGTGGATTGGCAAATGCCTAGATGTACGTTTTATGTAAGAAGTTTCCATGGTTTGGTGAGTTGTTCCCGAAAGTGTATCATAAAATTTAGTGGGATTTGTGCACCACTCACTAAGTGTATGAATAAGGGAGCTTTGTAATGGAATATAGTAGCAACAACGTCCTTTGAAACCTTCAAGAAGAAAGTAACTAAACAATCGGTGTTGGCACTTCCAGATTTCAACAACGTATTTCAAGTAGATTGTGATGCAAGTGGTTCAATGATTGGAGCAATCGTGAGTCAAGATGGTACATCGATATCATTATTTAGCGAGAAGTTGAATTATGCTAAGAAAAAGTAGTCTATTTATGATCAGGAATTCTATGCCATTGTTCAAGCCTTGAAGAAATGGAGACATTATTTGCTACGGAAGGAATTTGTGTTATTTACATATCAAAAGGCGTTGTATTACATAAACAATCAAGGTAATATAGATCATAAGCATTTTAAATGGGTGTATTTTTTATAAAGTTACACATTTGTTTTAAAACATAGGCCTAGAAAATCTAATAAGGTTTATGATACATTAAGCCAGAGGGTGATGTTGTTAAATACCATGCATGTTGAAGTTATTAGTTTGGATAGCATGAAGGAATTGTATGCAAAAGACAAATTTTAGAGAGGCCTAGAAAGTGTGCAAAGAACCATGGGGTAGAAATAAGACACCATATTTGGATTTACACATCCAAGAGGGATTCTTGTTTAAGAATAAGAAATTGTGTTATCCATGAAGTTCGTTGAGAGTGAACCTCATTCGAGAGCTACATAGGGAAGATTTAGGTGGGAATTTTGGAGTGGATAAAACCAAGCCATTGGTAGATGAGAGATATTTTTGGCCTAATATCAATAAATATGTCAAGAGTGTTGTAGAATTTTCCAATTGGCTAAGGGGAGAAGCTAAAACACTAGGTTATATACTCCCTTACCAATACTTAAAAAGTCCTAGGAAGACATAAGCATGGATTTCATTTTGGGATTGCCTAAGACACACAGAGGTTGTGATTTAGTATTGGTGGTGGTGGATATATTTTCTAAGATGGCACATTTCATACTATGCATGAAGACCAGTGATGATACATACGTGGCTACACTATTTTTCCAGGAAATTGCAAGGTTGCATGGGCTACCTAGGATTATCGCTTTAGATAGAGATACTCAATTTCTTGGACATCTTTGGAGGACTCTTTGGAAGAAGATGATTTCTAGGTTGCAATACAATTCAACGTATCATCCATAAATAGATGGTCAAATAGAGATATTTAATCGAAGTATGGGAAACTTATTTAGAATTTTGATTGGAGACAGACCAGGTCAATAGGATTCGATTGTAGCTCAAGTTGAATTCACTTACAACAATTTAGTGAATAGATCCATTGGAAAAATTCTATTCTAGGTAATGTATGGCAGGTCTCCAAAGGGTGTTGTAGTCTTGGTTAAGCTGTCATAAGTCGAGTATAGAACGAGTGTTGATGTAGATAGTTTTGCAGAAAGCATGCATGGCATTCATGAGTAGGTCAGAAAGAATTTGCAATATAGTCGTTCTAGCTATAAGCAGAATGCTTATTTGCATAGGAAGTTGAAGGTTTTTGAAGAGGGTGATATAGTGATGGCACATTTGAGGAAGGATAGATTTCCTAGAGGAACAACAAACTCAAGTACAAGAAAATTGGTCCATGTAATATTTTGAGAAAAATATTTGATAATGCATATAAGTTGGATTTGTTAAAGGCCTTTAATATTTTACTATTTTTTAATGTTTTTGACTTATATGAGTTTCATGAAGGAGAATAGGATGGTGAAGTAGGCACCATCCAAGAATGGGAAGGACAATTTCTAGTCAAACCCGTTGAAGAAATCAAAGAAATATTGACAAAAAGAGTTAGCGAAAAAAAATCGAGGTTGGGATCAATTTGAATATTTAGTCAAATGGAAGAATAACAATTTGGAGGATGCATCATGGATTGCAAAGGAGGCATTGGGTTTCCTTTAGTGTCCTACATTACTCGAAGGGTCTGCGATTTAGTCCACATGAGTTGGATGCTCATGTTTTCTTACCAAGGGTGTTTGATGCATGAGCATCCTTGGACTCATGCAATCAACATCAAAATATTTGCTTCTCATATGTTTTTCTTGTTGATTAGTTAATGTTCTTAGTAGGGGGAATAAAGAGGCCGCCATTGGTATAGAATTGATGTGGATTCGCACGTTGCTACAAAATTCACGTGTTGCTAAAAAATTAAGTTGCTACGGAATTGCTAAAAGATAAACACGTGAGAGTTAATTGGGATAGTCAAAGGGAGATTGACCACATGCTACCCCAAGAAATTCATAAGACAACTCGGGAGGAGGTGAAGCTCTATAAATACTTTTGGACTACCACATGAACTAAATAGTTTGAGATTAAGCTATAAATCTAGTGAATTAATGGAAGAGAGTTCAATCCTAGCAATCTACATTGGGAAAAGAGAAGGTTCAACTCCAAATGTGAAAAAGAAGAGAAGGTCCAGCTCCAAATCTGGAACAAAAGAGAAGGTTCAACTTAGTGAACTTCAACAGAAGAAGAAGAGAGTGAATACTAGCTCATGCTCAAGGAAGTATGAGACTCTTTGGCAGTTTTATCATGTTAGTCTAAATAGTATGAATTGTGGAGACACTAAGACCTCCATATTGTAATCCACAAGTTAAAATTGGCATATTATTCAATAAAAAGTTAGATTTTATCCCTTTAATTATATTTCTTATTATTTAAATAATTAATTCTATCATATTTAGTTATGTAGCATCCATGTATAATGAATATGTAACTCTGTTACTTTTCATAGTCACCACACTCTAACATGATCGATCTAGTTCTGTAGCTATACTATGAAATTACAAAACCAACTAATGCATCAAATTAGAAAGTTAGTTCATGAATTAATGGGTTAGTTTTGTAGCTATACTATGAAATTACAAAACCAATTAATGCATCAAATTAGAAAGTTAGTTCATGAATTAATGGGTAAGAAATTATGTGGGTGGGGGTGAGGCAAATATAAGAGAAATGTATAATGGGTGGGGGTGGGGCAAATATAAGAGAAATGTATAATGGGTGGGGGTGGGGCAAATATAAGAGAAATGTATAATACATTTCTCTTATATTTGCCCCACCCTCACCCTCACCTTCATATCTATACATTTCTCTTATATTTGTCCCACTCGCACCCTCACCCGCATATCTATATATTTCTCTTATAATTGCCTCACCCTCACCCTCACCTTCATATCTATACATTTCTCTTATATTTACCTCACCTTCAACATTAATGAATTATATATTAGGATTTAATACATTAATAATTCAAGATAAATAAATAAATGAATTAAGATTTAATAGATTAATGATTCCAGGGATCGATGAATAAATGGATAATTTGAGGTTAAAGGGCATTGAATAAATAAATTAAGGATCAATTGAGACGTACCTATGAACGTTAATACAACATTTTGGCATTATGTAAATGAAATCATTAATTAGGATATCATTATTGATGTTAACCTGTATTTTTGCCATTGCAAATAGCAGTGTTAACCTTAATTTTAATTTTGATGTTATTATAAACATCAAAATCCCCATTGTTAAGCAGTGTTAACCTTAATTTTATTTTTGATGTTATTATAAACATCAAAATCCCCATTGTTAAGATTGATAGTCATTGTAATGAACATAATGCTAAGTGTCAAAGATCAATTATAAATGCACATAAAGGGTTGGAGAAACATGTCTTATCAACCGGGTCGGATTATTTTCATGTTATTGTTGGATTTGGTATATCAAGCTTCTCGAAATTTTAAAGGAAAAAATATAAAACTATTATGTAGACGGAACGAAAATAATTTACAAAAGGTTTTCAAAAATCAGATAAATTGCAATTCAAAAGTTTAAGTTTAATAGAATCAGAAGATATTAAAAAAATTAAAAGTTTTAAAATTGAAATTATATTAATTTTGAGTGTTTTTTTTAATGAAATATATATTTTAGGGAAATTTATTGGACATTTTTCTCATTTTCAATGATAATATCTAAGATAAACATGATAAATTGGCTTTGTCTATATAGGGGTCAAGATCATTACAACAATAGACTTAGTTCAACATGTCACTTGCATAAATTGAAGTTGGGTGGAGAAGCTAAGACTCCTTCACACAACCACCCAAATTAAACTCAACTCACAATTAAGTTTGATATTACATTGATAGAGTTCTTTATTAATAAGTTGAAAGTGATAAATAAAAATGTTGTTTCAAATTGAGGTTTGACTAATTTTGATGTTATATTGATATAGATATTTGTTAATAATATATAAATATAATGGTGCGTGATTCTTCTTTAGGTGAGTGGAAAGACATATCCATGTCTCCATTGTTATGACTTCATAATATACTCATTAAAACATCAACATGTCATTTGCGGAAATTAAACATGAGTGGGAAAGATAAACTCCTTTACACAATCACCCGAACTAAACTCAACTCCATGATATTACATAGATAAAAATCTTTGTTAATAAGTTAAAAGTGATGAATAAAAATATCATTTCAAATTGAGGTCACATTAATTTTTATAATACATTGATAAGGATATCTGTTAAAAATTGAGATATTTATTAATAATATATAAATATGATGGTGTTTGTTTTTTACTTAAGTGAGTGGGAAGGTATATCCATGCATAGTTATGGTTTTATAATATACTTATTAAGAATTTGACATATCATTTGTAAAAATTAACTTTGGGTGTAGAAGATATAAGATTTTTTCACATAGCCACCCAAATTAAATTTAACACATAAATTAATTTTCAAATTATATTTAACATATAAATTAATTTTCAAATTATATTAATAAAGATTTTTATTAATAAATTAAAAATGATAAATAAAATTATTGTTTTAAATTAAAACTAAATTAATTTTAATACTACATTAAAGATGTCTATTAATAATAAATATACTATACATTTTTTTTATTAATTCTCCCTTTTTTATTAATTCTCCCCTCTCATATATATAGAAAATGTATATATAGATTTTCTATATTTTTTTTCTATTAATTTCTCACCTTTTTAATAGAGAAAATGTATTATACATTTTCTCTATATATATAGAAAATGTATATATAGATTTTCTATATTTTTTTTCTATTAATTTCTCACATTTTTAATAGAGAAAATGTATTATACATTTTCTCTATTAATAGAGAAAATATATAATACATTTTCTCTATTAATAAAAAAAATGTATAACATATTTTTCTATATGGAAAAATTAATAGAAAAAATATATTATACATTTTCTTTATTAATAAAAAATATATATCTTTTAATAATGTACAAATATAAATATGATAGTGCTTGCTTTTGTTTTTTCTATAGATAAATGGAAAAACATATCCATGACCTTATGGTTATGGTTTTAACTATTATAATCCCTTGAGATGGAGGGAGAAATTTAAAAACATAGTATTATAATTCCTTAGAAAGGCATATCCATGATCTTGTTGTTATGGTTTCAACTATTATAATCCCTTAAGATGGAGAGAGCAATGTAAAAACATAGTATTATAATCCCTTAGAGATGTAGAGAGCAACGCAGACAGTTTTTTAATAATGGAATTTTATTTTTTATTTTTGAGATTTGTTGTTAATGTAAAAACATAGTATTATAATTCCTTAGAAAGGCATATCCATAACCTTGTTGTTATGGTTTCAACTATTATAATCCCTTGAGATGGAGAGAGCAATGTAAAAACATAGTATTATAATCCCTTAGAGATGTAGAGAGCAATGCAAACAGTTTTTTAATAATGGAATTTTATTTTTTATTTTTGAGATTTATTGTTAATTGAATTTAGTTTAATTATATTAAACTTGTATTGTGTATTACTAAATTATAAATAAATAAATGTTAAAAATGCATTTATTTTATTTTTTTAATTATAAGTGTTGTTATTAAAGTTTGACTAGTTAATTAAGTGGAAATGATGACATTTTTGTTTATACATTTTGATTCTTCATAAAAATACAATATGTTTAGTTCCTTCTAAATAAATATGGAAGACATCATAACTAGCACCAAAAAGGTTAATCCAAGAATGGTAATGGGAATAGTTCCCAACCCCCAGTTACAATGGTATTTCCTTTTTAGAGTTGATTACCAAACACTAATAAAACTTAAATAAAGCATCTTAAAAATCCCCTATTGTGAGTATCAATGGATTAATGTGAAGACAAAAAAGTGATGGCATTCAACTTAGTAACTATGTTTGTCACCATATGTGGAGTACTTAGCAGCCATGACATCTTAGAAACAAGTGATGCATGGCAGTGTAGTCCCTGTCAGGTTGGAATGGGAATAAATGCAGTGTTATGGTGGGACCGAGGGAGAAATAGAAGCCCGAAGCAGCAGAGACACGTGGACTCGTGGCAGTGTGTCACACGCCATCCATAAGACATTGGGTTGGTAGATGACCCCCGAAGAACCTTTCAAATTAGTTAATCATAATATTATATTAATATGGGGTTAATATGTGAACGAGGATGTCAATCCTACTGAGTTTTTTTATAGATGTGATACTCTTTTTTAAGTTTTTCCCTGGGGCGTGTATAGTTTAAATATGGGACTTAGAAAATTTAGGTTGTAATGACTTGAAGCAATAAAAAAGGATATTAGTAGTTTTTTTTTTTTTTTTTTTTGAAATAAAGGTTCCTGGAAAANTATTTTTTTTTTTTTTTTTTTTTGAAATAAAGGTTCCTGGAAAAGAGGACTAGGAATCACACACATTAAACATTCAAATATAATAAACACAATTTCCTGACATCCAGCATAGTTGAAGAAAAACAATTTAGCATTCTGAAAGTAGCCCACAATGCACCGTCGAAATTGTTCCCAAATTAGTTTTCTTTGAAATTTATCAAAAATTAATAATGTATGTTACATATTTCTAGAAATTTAAATGTGTTTGTCATATAGACTGAGATTGGGGCTCCCGCGGACCATAAAAGAAATAAGTACAAGAAATAGGACTGTAGAAAGAAGAAGTGTGCGACGGTAGAAAGGAAGACCTGAAAAGAAGAAATTGGAAGTTATGAGTCTTTGGTTAGATATTTCTATTTAAAGAGGTAGAATAACTGGATTGATAAAGAAAGCAAGATGTGATCAATATAGACTTACTATGAAGTTGATTCCTTTTTGTTGCTCTCGTCGACGGCCACTAGAATCATGCCAACCGATTGTTGCCCTTCGTCAGTGAGCTTGTCCATTCTCCTTTGGAGCCATTCTTCAATGTAGCTTCTCATGGGGGCTATGTTGATTTCATCCCGGATTTCTATGTTGAAAAACTCGTTTTCTAATTTCCTTAGATCGATAGAAATACTATGCATAACCTGTTCAATTTCTTCAATGTGTGTTGAATAGTCCATTAGCCAGTTCTCGACGTCATCTTGACCATATTCAAGGATGCCGTAAAAAATTTCTAAAGACAACCCCTTTAAAATATCAACTTGTTCATTGAAGGCTTGCTTGGTTAAGGACAAGGAGTTGAGGATTGAGTCTGGGTCTTGAACCTCGTTGGTACTTTCGACTAAGTCTATTTGGGTCAAGTTTCTAAATAATTCTTCTTTTTCTGATATGGCATGTTCACATGATTCGACAATGAGTTGTAGGTTCTTAACTTTGTCTTTCCAGCATGCTTTTAATTGTTTGATGCGGTTTGGGGAGGGGAGATCCTCTTGTCTTCTTTTCAGATCTGAGATGTTGATGACATGGTTGCCAAAAGGGGTCATCATCTGTAGATAAAAACGTTCTTCATTTTTTAAATTTGCCTGCAAATGTTCGTGCAAATCATTTTCCCTCGTTCGAAAGGAAGATCTATATTGTGATGTTTCCCAGGCTTCAATAATTAGCTCCATTCTTTTCTTAATATTCTTCTCTACATAGTGTCTACATGATGTGAGGAGGCTGGAGGATCCTTTTAACTTGGCTACAAGGGTGGAAGGCACGGTTTTTTCTAAAGGACTAGCAAACAATGGGGTAGGAATCAAAGCCTCCTCCAATTCCTTGATTCAGTCGTTCAGTCTGGCATTCTCCGCTTCAATTCCATCAATGGAATCATAAAGAGCATCTACAGTTGTGCGGTGAAATCGGGAGATTTGGGATGGCTGCATTTTCCTAAGGTTAATCTCTGAACGAGATTTCCCTTTCTTACTTGTTACATCTCTCTTTTCAACAATTAAATTTTTAGATTGGCTGTCAAAAACAATGCTCTGGAATACGAAGGATTCATATTCATCAAAAATGTTGGTGTCAGGTATTTCCATTGTCGAACTATGGTGCATCGCGTTCGGGGGCAGATCAACTTTTCGGAACATGTCATCCACAACAGTTTCAAGTTGCATGTTCTCACTTTCAGTTTCGGGCTCTTCCGCATGCCCTACAATGTTTTTCTCTTCTTTGTCATGGGAAGCTTGTGAGAACTATTATTTTTTCTGCGAGGAGGGTTCTTATCTCCTCCTTCGTTTGAATATTTTTGGGTTGCTTTCTTACTGGGGTGGGTCTTTGAAGCGATGCTTCGTGATGTCGTGCTCTTGCGAGTGTTGGTCGGGAACTGTACACTCTTCTCACTGGAGCCTTTTCTGTTTTGTTTGTACAATTCAGTTGCGCTTTGCAATGTCTCTACGTCACCATCGTCAAGAGAAGGAGTTTTGTCGTCACTATCTCTGTCTTCGGTCAGGCGTGTATGGATAAAAGAGTTTCTAAAGCCAACTGCTAGTAAATGTTCTAGAAAAATCCCATTAGGGTCAAACCCTCTTAGCCTTTCACCATATTTTAGGTTCAAGTTCTTGAAATGGCCTGCAAATTCATCAATCTTGTTGACGTTACTGAACATAAAGTCTCTGAATTTCTAGGGCAGAGGAATGAACTATTTTTTTTTCTTACCATGGAAAAAATGCAACCAGTAGTTGTATTGCCTTGCTATTTCTGTAACAAACATCTTGTCCGTGATGTGACATGGAAGGAAAGAAGGATTTTCCTTGGAGCCAAAGATCATTATTACACTGTAATTTTCCTTTTGTTCAAGTGTCCCCTTTCTGTCCAAAAACTTGGTTGCCTGGCCAGACATCCAGGGAGCATCCTTTCCTAACAATAAATCTTTGAAAATCGAGACAAAGTCATTAAAAACCTCATAAAAACAATGGGAGGGCTTGTGCCTCCACAAGGCCTGGTACTAGAATGTTACTGAGTCGAATTCATAGTTTATCTTCTTGGACAGAGACAGTTTTGGAAACGGACAGCAATGTGCTATCATGAAAATCAAATAGGATGACATATAAAATTTATTCTCTTCTTTGAATCGTGACAATTGGGAACAAATTTCAATGGAAATTAGCTTCCCCCAATCAAAAATGGATTGTTCCTTGACTACGAAATACAAAATATAAAGAAATATGTGGGAAATGCTTGATGTGGATTCTTGTCTCGTTATTCTTGTAAACAGCCAAGCAATTTCCCAGAATGGATTTCTAAAGGAACTGACCTGCAACTTTGTGATATCTTCAGGAACTGTTATCAGGTCTTCGAGGAACTCAGGTAAGAGGTCCAACCCATTATCATGTTTTTCTAGGAATTGCTTGCAGTCTTGTCCTCTGAAGGTCAATGTTGGCTCCGACAATCTTAACATCTTGTGGAAGACCTGAGGTGAGAAAGAAACAAGAGAATGGTCACGCAGTGGAATAATTCTTTGGCTTGAAATATATTTTTCAACGCACCGAGAAACCATCTCCTTACAGTAAAAAACCTCAGGGACGCAGCCTGCATGAGAGATTCCAGAGGTCCAAATCACTTCATTCTGGGCGGAACGAGATGAATAGTAAGAGTATGCCTTGGACCACTGGAAGTTTTGGTCCTCACGTCCGAAGATATTCATTGTATCTCCACAGAACTATTGTCGAGTTGCTCTCATAGGCTTACGAGAACGTTCGTTTACTCCAGACGATGTTTGAAATGAAGAGTTGGAAGGGATAATATACCCTTCTGCAAATCTTGGTCCAATGCGTGTGAATGGGAGATCTCCTCGAGCCTTTCACTCATTAATGACAATCTCGACGGTTCTTGCATGATGCACTGTTAGCATTAAAGACTAGTAATTGCATACCTAGAAGTGCGAAGATGGCGGGTACGACGAAGAGCAATTAAGTATTGGAGATTTCGTGAACGCGCCAATGCGACCACCTGTGAAAGACATTCGATGTTGTTTGAGATGAACAATTGGAAGGGATAATATAACTTTCCACAGATCTTGGTTTAATGCATATTAATGGGAGATCTCCTCGAGTGTTTCACTCATTAATGACAATGTTGACGGTTCCTGCATGATGAGATGTTAGCATCAAAGGTTATTAATGCATATTTAGAAAGAAGTATGAAGGTCGCGGGGATGGGAAAGACCAATTAAGGAGTGGATAATTATCGAAAGTGGTCGAGTGGGCTTCAAAATAGGGTTATAAGGTACAACCATTAGAGGTGAGGTCCCGAGGGTCAAATTGCATGTCTCAAAACTTTTTGAGTGCAAAACGTATAACACAGAAGAGGGCATGATGGGACAGTCCAGAGGTCAATTTGTATATCGTGGAACTCCGGACATTGTTTTCAAACCACGGAACAATGGAAGCGAAATCGTGAGCCCGCCTGTCCGGGAACCCACAATCGAAAAAGTGGCTTAAGTATTGAATAGGGAAATGGTAGGTTGGACTCGTTTTCACTAATATATTGAAATTTGTAATAGATATCCCATTACCTGGCAAGATCTTTTCTGCATGTTTATGGGCAAGGTCTGTAGCGATAGTCAATGTTACTGTCTCGTCGAGCCTTTTGTTTTTTAATGACGATCTGCACGGTTGTTGCATGATGAACTGTTAGCATTAAACCTTGGTTGTTGCATATTTTGAAAGAAGTGCGAAGGTGGTGGGCACAGTAAACAGTGAGTAAGAATTTGAGATTTCGTGAACCTGCCAACCCAAGAATCCGCGAAAGATATTCCATTAAATGGGCAAGTATGGAAAGCAGTCGGGCGAGCTTCAAACTAGGGTGACAATGGTTCCCCAGGAGACGTGACTTCCCAACGGTCAAATTGTATGTCTCATAACTTTAAGTGCAAATTGTGTACCACGAAAGAGGGGATGATGTGGGATTCTGATGGTCAATTTGTATATGGAAAAAGTGTGGGAGATCTCCGAGGGTCAAATTGCATGTCTCAGAACTTTTTGAGTGAAAAATGCATAACACAGAAGAGGGCATGATGGGACAGTCTAGAGGTCAATATGTATATCGTGGAACTTCGGGTATTGTTTGCAGGCCACGGAACAATGGAAGCGCAATCGTGAACCCGCCTGTCCGGGAACCTGCAATCGAAAAAGTGGCTTAAGTATGGCATAGGGAAATGGTAGGCCGGACTCGTTTTCGCTAATATATTGAAATTTGTAATAGATATCCCATTACCTGACAAGATATTTTCTGCATGTTTCTGGGCAAGTTCTGTAGTGATAGTCAATGTGACTGTTGTTGGCAACCATTTTTCATTTTTATCATTTCCTTATAAGTTGCCCACAAAGGGGTTTTGAACCCTCAATACTCGCCGCAATTCTTTAAAACGAAACGACACTATTATCTTGCGCATTCACACACCTGCATTTCGTTTTCATTTTCACGACTGCAAGCGTGAAAACCTCGAGTCACAAGTCATGTCTATGGCATTAAAATCATCATTGGATTATTATGAATACTCTTGTTCATGTGGTCATTTCACCTCTAACTCAATAATGGTCATACATGTGTCAAAACACCAAACCTTTATTCACTTTGCATTTTTATAGATATGGTTTCAATTTATAGATTCGCCATGCAATGATTTTTGGTGTCTTTGATTAAATCCTTGGTGCAATGGTTTCATACAAACGCATAAATTTTATGATCAAATCTTTGGTGCTATATTCGAAATGTTGTTTTGTTTTAAATCATACAAATGTTATTGTTTGTCCAAATATTCGGATTGACTTGTCATGGTTTTCAATGGTTATTTGTTTGGCATGTCGTTTACATTGTTTTTCACACACACCAAAAGTGATTTGAATTACCAAGGCGTCGTCGATTGTACATATCAAAATGAATGTTTTGCATGGTTTCTTTTCCTTCCACCACCCTCGCACGCATAGGCATTAAACGTCTGCCTTGCAT
Organism: Picea engelmannii; assembly: GCA_009831015.1. NCBI lineage: Eukaryota > Viridiplantae > Streptophyta > Pinopsida > Pinales > Pinaceae > Picea > Picea engelmannii. The sequence goes on along the minus strand of ML811176.1, from coordinate 170,509 downwards.
CTCAGACTACCTCCGTTTGTTTTGAGGAAACTGTGGGAATTGGTCCTGTGTCTACCCTGTCTAACCTCTTCACCGTTTACCCTGCTGACTATGTGCTCTCTCCTATGGCCCCTATAGTGCGCATAGAACCTAATGGCATCCAAACGCTGTTATTATTTGACAACGCTCGTGAGGACCTGGAGAATAGTGGGTGGTTATTTTTCATCCAAAAATTCGAGGGTTTCAACCTCGGGGTCGCTCAGCAGTTTGCCCTCACATTCGATGGATGCAGGGCCAAAGTTGGGGACATCCAACTTGAATTGAACGAAGAATTCCTCAGCTTAGCCACGGGTTTGCCAGCTAAAGGGAAGAGGTGGTTTAAGAATTCGAAGGTGGATGAAGTGCCATGGCCGCTCCTGTTTACCTCGAGAAAAATTATCAGTTGTGATAAAGGTATGCCAGTCACGGCCCTTAAGTCTAGGTGGCATGATTTATTGGCCATTATTAAGAAATTTGTCACTTGTGAAGGTAGATATGGTTTAGTGTTTCTTTACCATCTCCGGCTGCTTATGAATTTCATAGATTTCCCTTTGAATATGCCTCACTACCTCCTACGCAGTCTGTATAAAATGGCCAAACGTTATAAGAGGGAAAAGGCCGACTCCAACCTTTTCCATCATTGTTTGATTAAAATCGTTATTGTTCATCATTTGAGTTTGAGTGGTGATTGTTGGGAAGTTTTCTTATTGAGGAATGGCTTTGCCACTCCTAAATGTGGTCAAGTGGACAAGACTGTGGTCACTGAAACCCTTGTCGGGCCTGCCGTGCCACCTCCTACCCTCCTACCCGCTGTCGAACCCTCAACCTACCCCAACGCTGACCTACCCGACACCCTGCCTGACCCATGTTCGAAAGACAATGCTAAGACTGTTAAGAGGCCTGTAAGGAAAAAGGGCAAGGGTAATACATATGTCAACAATAGAGGAAAGAAGGTTGCATGATGGTTATCTAGGTGTGCTTGTAACAAGCCCAAACAAAACACAGACCAAAAGCCAATTGTTTTGAGTGAAGACTCGGATTCTGAGATTGAGCGATTTTTGACTGAGGAGTACCCATATTCACACGACCTCCGTTCTGTTGAACCCTATGACTACGTGTCCAACCTCCCACCGTGCCTTAAGGATGACCCTAACTTCCCCGGGATCAAGTTTGACAGTGGAACCCCTGGTAATTTAAAAGATGCTTCACCTGTAGTGACTCAGCCCGATCAACAACAATGCACTCAATGCAACTCTTGGCTCGAACGATACTACACAGATGTCCCTCTGTTGCAATCCAAAATTAAGTCCTTGGAGGACCGGGTGACTATGTTGTCTAAGGAAAATGATAGACTGCAAGCCAACGATAAGAGGCAAAAGACCACGGGTTCTATCGTGTTCAAAAATGTTGAGGCAACCACTGCCATTGTTAACTCGAAATTATCCTGACCGAATCGTATCCCTATAGCCAAGGTACGTTATTTCAACATTGATTTTTGAATGATTTGGTTTGTTTTGAATTAGCATAGCCGATTGTGTTTGCTTTGAATTAGCATAAACGATTAGTATAAAAGATTTGTTTGATAAATCGAATATAGTTCTGTTTTGATTGAATTGATTCAATACGATTTCGTTTGTTCTGAATTGGCATAAAAGATTTGGTTTGTTTTAGCATGAATGATTTGCTTTGCTTTGAATTAGTAATTAAGGGTTTGTTTGATTCACCACATACATTTATGTTACCATTTGATTTAATTTAAAACGATTTTGTTTGTAAATATGACCAGCTACAGAATCGTGAGATTCTGTAGCTAGTCATAAAATTCGGATTTTTGTTGATTTTACAATTAAAACACTTTCTAAAATTGTTTACTCTTGCCCATCTACAGGTACACACGAATTTCAATGGGAATTGGATCTGCTGTGGCAGTTTAGAACATGTTTTTTGTTACATAGTTTTGGTTTAGGTTGTTAGTCTTAGGCAGAAATAGGAATCTGGGAGATTGTTCCCATATTTTTTGCAAACAATTTTTTATGATTCCCACAGGGAATGTTTCACCCTGTGGCCTTTATATACTTATTATTTTTTGTAAACAATCCATCACTGTTGGGAGAACAGAGACTATGGACTTATGATTATACAGACTCGAATGAAAGTGGATTTTTTGTACGGCTTTAGCTTCAATCTATCTTACTTTTGTTCAAGTTTTTTGTGCATTTTAATTTGTAATCAAATTATTGACTACTTTAGATATCAAGATTTGTTACAGTTTGATGCGATATGATTTAAATTTTGTCCATATTTGATGTATCTCATTTTACTTACAACAATTACTCTGTTTTAATTTAATGAAAAGAAGGTTTATCTTCTTTGTTAAATGAACAGCTATGTACAAATCTTTGCAGAGGGATTTATCTTGATGTGATTGTTTGTAAATTATAAAATTGTTGTTGCCATATCCTTTATATGTTCTGTCGTTAGCAATTCTGAAGCGTTGTTGCTTCATGTTTACGCGAAGTATTGGAGGATCTGATGCGGGTTTACCTCATCAAACAATGAACGCGGATGCTTATGCACAGGACAAGTAGGAGGCGATAATTTCAGGTTAGTCTGTTATTTTAATTTAATAGTTTAATTAATATAAGGATTCACTGTAGTTTAGACAGATATATAATATAGATTGTTGTTTTTATTACTTAGTTAGATAGCTATCATTTCATTTCTTAGCACAGATTACTATTCTTATTGCTCTGTTAGATAGCTGTCAATTTACTTCATTTTTTATAAAAGTTATAAAAAATCAAAAAATATTGAACAATAGCTTCGTTGTCAATTCATACATGATTTTTGCAGATTTCGATCAAAATTTGTATATTGTAAATATTGTATATATAATGGAGAATTAATTGTATTGACAACTGAACATTTAATAAGTAGAATTATTGTTTTATATTAGTTAGTAAACTGTATATATATATTAGTTTTGTATATACTTTGTCGAAGTTGTTTTTCACTTAGATTAGTTTCTTTAGCTTAGTTTTTCTTTCATTTTCCTAGGACTTAGATCGGCTAACGGAGCCGCTAAACCCGTCGGAGTGGATTATTCCAAACGGCTTGGGTTATTTAGACAACCCCAGACCGGATCCACCCCTACAGTTGACGAGCGGTCAATTTCGCCCGTCAACAACTGTCTCATCGAGCCTTTTTCTTTTTAATGATGGTCTACACAGTTGTTGCATGATGAACTGGTAGCATTAAACCTTGGTCGTTGCATACTTTGAAAGAAGTACGAAGGTGGCGGGCACAGTAAACAGTGACTAAGAATTGGAGATTTCATGAACCCACCAACCCGAGGATTCGTGAAAGAGATGCCATTGAATGGGAAAGTATGGAAAGCAATCGGACGGGCTTCAAACTAGGGTGACAATGGTTCCCTAGGAGACATGACTTCCCGACAGTCAAATTGTATGTCTCGAAAATTTTGAGTGAAAAATGTGTACCACGAAAGAGGGGATGATGTGGGAGTCCAGCGGTCAATTTGTATATGGCAGAAGTGTGGGAGATCTCCTCGAGCCTCTCACTCATTAATGACATGTTTAAGGTTCCTGCATGACAAAGTGTTAGCATTAAATCTTACTAATTGCATATCCATAAAGAAGTATGAAGGTGGCGGGGATAGGGAACAACAATTAAGGAATGGATAATTATCGAAAATGGTCAATCGAGCTTCAAAATAGGGCTACAAGATACAACCAGCAGAGGTGAGGGCCCGAGGGTCAAATTGTATCTCTCGGAAGTGTTGACCGCAGAAAGCGTAACATGGAAGAGGACATGATGGTGCATTCCTGTGGAAAAAATGTATATCGCGGAACTCCGAGTACTGTTTGCTAGTCACAGAACATTGGAAACACAATCTTGAGCCCGCTAGTCTGGGAACCCGCAATCAAAAAAGTGTCTAAGTATGGAATAGGGAAACGATAGGCCAGACTCGATACACAGTGGTTGGCATGTGCCACCATGGAAATGTACCACGTCATGAACATACATCCAACTTGTGGCTTAGTATTGAAAGGAACGATGGACGCTCGGGCTCATGACGCAACATTCCAGCGGACAAATTGTATATTGCGGAACTCCAGGTACTGTTTGCAAGTCGCGGAAGATTCGAAACACAATTTTGATCCCGTCAGTGCGAGAACCCGCAATCGATAAAGTGTCTAAGTATGGAATAGGGAAACGGTAGCCCAGACTTGTTTTCACCAATATATCGAAATTTGTAATAGCTTTCCCATTACCTGGCAAGACCTTTTCTGCATGTTTATGGACAAGTTGTGTAGGGATAGTCAATGTGACTGTCTCCTTGAGGCTTTTTCTTATTAATGACGATCTTTACGGTTGTTGCATGATGAAATATTAGCATTAAAACTTTGTTGTTGGATATTTGGAAAGAAGTAGGAAGGTGGTCGACACAAGAAACAGTGACTAAGAATTGGAGATTTAGTGAACCTGCCAACTTGAGGATCCAAAATAGGGTGACAAGGTTTCCCCAGAAGACTTGAGGCCCCGATAGTCAAATTGTATCGCTCGAAACATTTGAATGCATAATGTGTAACACGGAAGAGGGGACGATGTGGGAGTCCAGCAGTCAATTTGTATATTGCGGAGATTCGAGTGTTGTTTGTAGGTCATAGAACAATGGAAGTTAATCTAGAGGTCGGAATAATTAATGTGCATTGGGAAGGGCACGAGTGTGGCGGGGATGGAAGGGAGACATAAATGATTTGAAAATTTTTATGAACCCGGGTAAAGTGAAGCTTGTGAGTTGGAGGAGCTCGGGGTGGAATTGTAGATCATGAAATTTTTGGGTGCAAGATGTATATCATGGAACAGGGGGGGGGGATTTGGCTAAGTGTAGAAAGGAACGACGGTTGTTTCGAGTACTGTAAATGGTGGTTTAATGCGTGTTAATGGGAGATGTCCTCGAGGTTTTTTGCTTGTTAATGCCAATTGTTTCGTACCAGCATGTTCAGTTGTCACTAGTAAAACCATAATTAATGTGCATTGGGAAGGGCGCGAAGGTAGTGGGGATGGAAGGCAGCAATAGATGCTTTGAAACTTTTGTGAACACGGTTAGAGTGAAGTTTGTGAGTTCGAGGAGTCCAGGGTGGAATTGTAGATCATGTAATTTTTTAATGCAAGATGTATATCACGGAACAAGCAGCATCAAAATTCGATAGCGCCAGCCCCAGAAACCATGGCCATAAAATTGGCTAAGTATGGAAAGGAACGGCGGGTCGGTCGTACTTGTCATGTGAGGATATAGATGGAAATTAAGATCTGTCAGTCCGCCAACCCAGGAACCCGTGATCATACACAGGCGACTAAGTATATAACAAGAAAGGGATAATAGACAGGAAGAAGAAAAGGGAAAAACGACTAAGTATCTCACGGAACAACATCTATTGTTCGTTTATTAATGCCAATCTTTTCGAACCCCTGGTGAGTTCTCACTAGTAAAAGCATAAATTACAGATCACGAAATTTTTTTGGTTTCAATATGTATATGACGGAACAAGGGGCATAAGTGTTCGATAGTGCAAACCCGGGACCCGATGGTCAAATAATTGGCTAAGTATTGAAAGGGATCGCGGTCGGTCGAGCTCATGATGTGAAGATATAGATGAAGATGAGCATCTGGCAATCCGCTAACCTGTGAAGCCATGATCATAGAAATGTGACTAAATATAGAACCACAAAGGGATAATAGAGGGGAAGAAGACAAGGGAAAAACGGGTAAGTATAAAGAAAGAAGGGGAAACAAAGGGAGAAACGAGCATTTAGTGTCAGCAATGTAATATACTTGGGGGTCGACAAAAGACAACTTCAAGTTTAAAGAGAATTTGTTTATATTTATTCCAATAGTATTCATATTAATATATCTTAATAGATTATTTATGGTCCAAATGTAAAGCATCTTCCAATTGGCAAGGTGTTTTTCGGTTCACAAATTTCGTTGAAACCCATAAGCAATAGAAAGAAAATATATATATATGGCTAACATTTTTTTTGTGCATGGATATTATCAAATAGAAGAAGTTGTAATATATGCACAATATTGAACATGAACATGACGTCAACACTTGAGTTGCCTTGTTGAAATAAAGTCATTAATTCATTCTATTTACAGACCCGGAAGAATGAAAGCAGGACGGGTCCACCCATTTCTTTCTTAAGTATAGGGTGGGCACCACATAACTATGTCCTATCACAAATTATTCTTCCATGTTAAATGTAAGGAGTGAATATAATAGTTTTTATTTAAATCGAAGTGTTGGGTAGCAGAAAAAAAATCTTGTCAGGCATGATTAACCACATAACAAAAAATACAAAATAAAATAAAAAACAATATCAGACATTGGAAAACACCATACAAAAACCTCAAATATTCTATATTCAGATAAACTGGGTTACAAAATACAGTGGAGATTATTTCGCAAAATAGTTGTCTTGAAATAGTTCAGCAGATATTCTCTGAAATTTAAATGTGTTTTCCATAATGACTGCGATTGGGGCTCCCGCGAAAAAAAAAATGTACAAGAATCAAGCATGTAGACAGTCTTTTATAGATTTAAACATGATCATCAAATGCTTGTCTGGTTAAAAACAACGAGTTGAATATCAATTTTGGGTCTTGGACTTCATTGGTGTTGCTAGCTAGATCTATCCCAACTTCTTGAATAGCATGTCTCTTCTAGATATGGCCTCCCTGCATTAGCTTTTTATTCAACATTCCATACTTTGCTAAGTGTTAATTTCCCTCTATCATCGAAAACTTGGGGTTTAAGGTGCCTTCTTTGTAATGTTCCCGGTCATCAACATCTGAGACAACTTAGAGATGTGATTCAGGCCCAATTCAAAGATGAGGGAGTGGTTTTATGTGACGTCAGCTTTGGGGGGAAAAAATCTTGTTAGCCAACAAAAGCTCAGACAAAAAAAATTCAAGTATGTTGTGACTGGTATTCTCCCTGTATTCGATCATTTGTTTCGTTGAAAGGCCTGCCTGAAGATTTGTATGTTAAATTTCTTTGTTTTATTGCTATAAATTGGAAGGGACGTTCAAGTCACCTACAAAATGCTCCTCTACTGAAGTCTATAGCTTCTTCCAGCAACACAGATTTGGCAAGTGTATCAAATGTTGCAAATCACATCAGAATATATATTTCTTCATATGGGAGGTAGACATCGAGGCTCACAAAATGGTCTGGAATATTCGGAAGTGACGCCAAATATTACTCCACGCCCGAATATACTCAGAAGGAAATTATAAATTTGGATCCTCACGAAGGTGAGAAACTGTATGCGTGTTTGAATCAACATTCTGAAATTACAGAACCTTTTATGACAAAGTTGTAACAGACTTGACAGACAACCAGCTTCTATGTCAAAGATTGTTGAGAAACCTCTGGATGTAGTAACAGACTCGACATACAATCAACTTTAGATCACTACTGATACTAATGTCAAGTGTAACAAGTCATGACCCCAGGCTCCAGGTAGTTTCAGCTTCAGGCATCCACATTGGTGGTGACTCCAGGCTCCAGATAGCTTCAAATTCGGACATCGACACTGGGGGTGGCAATGGGAACAGTTCCATTGACTGCAGGGTGGTAATGTGGTGAACAAGAAGGCATGTCATTGTCAAATCACTTAGATTGCAGGATTGTCAGACCTGCAACGAGCATCGACTTTAGTGTTGTTGTGTCACGACAATTGCAATGTTAACTTGTTGTGAGTCAAGAAATCTTTGGAGGTTGGGTGTCATGTGCGATGATGACCTCGACATTAGGTACATGTCAGACATCTATTATCTGACATTGCAGTGTTAATGCGATTGCCATAGTCTACGATGGCTCGATTGCATTGACACAAGCAATATTAATTGTGTGATTAATTAACATCCTTCAAGGACATGAATCCCAAACAACGCCTGAAACTTTTCGAACAACCGTGTGTTAAAAAAATACATTGTTTTATATTTTAAGAAATAAGAAATTGTATTTTCTATGTCTAACATTAGGTTGCACACATAAACCTTTTTAAGTTAGCCGAAATTAATATATACTCAACTCAGATTCCCGGAAGCGATCAAATTCCCTAGAGCTAGTTTATTTCCATCATGTTGGTTGGGATAGAATGATTCACCACGAGGACAAAGAAAGAAGGTAGAAATAAAATCACATGTGCAAGCGCAAGTTGGTGACTCGGTCAGACTCGTCAATCATACTTGTGATGTGAAGATATAGATGGAGATGAGGATTTGTCATTTCTCCACCCCGGGAACCCGCGAGCACATAAACACGACTAAGTATAGAACCAGAAATGCATAATAGAGGGGAAGAAGAAAGGGAAAAACGGGTAAGTTTAGAAGAGGAAAAAGAAAGGGAGACAAGAACTTTCTCCTTCACACAACAACACTTAGTCGCGTAATTATGAAGCCATAGAAACACATTAACTATGGGAAAAACATTGTTAGCTATGAAACACAGTTGGAGCTCGACAAACTCCTGTTCAAGTCAAAAGAGATGTTGTTTATATCTACTGCAAAAAAATTCATATTATTTTATCTTAACAGTATTTTTTGGTGGCCCAATTGTGAAACCATGTTCCAATTTGCATTTCTCAAGTGGAGATGTGTTTGTGAAGACACATTTCCTTGAACCACAGTCCAGAGCCAGGGAAAGTGCAATGTGGACTGTTTGTTGAGCAGATATTTGTTGAAGGCAAAGCAATGTATTTCCAAGTGCACGTATTGTTTGCATAGTGTCAATATGATTTCTTTCATGTTCTTCACGTATTCCTCTGAATGCACTTGTCATAGATTTGTCAACCTTTGGCATGTCACTATGGATGCAACAGAGGTGGGATCTCTGGCGAACAACGACCTCAAGAAAAACACCAGGACAACGTCACACTCTTGTTTCTCTGGTTGTAGTAGTCACATATGAAATATGCTCTACAAGAGGATTTTGGCCCAGGCATTCCTAGTATTGAAAATTCTTACTTGCAAACTGGAAATAGTAAACAATAACCAATGAACAGGAATGCAACCATGACACTGAGACTCACTGGTGAATGGGAAAGGACAAAAGCGTAGCCCCTGGCCTGCAAACTGCAACAACATGTCCAACTGCAGATGCAAGACCCCAACCCTGCAAAGTTGAAGCAAAGAAGAGCAAGCGGCAAACAACAAACCAGTGAACAAGTAGGAAGAGGCCCAACTGCAGTTGTAGGACCTCAACTCTACAAAGTTGAATCAAACAACAATAAGAAACATCTAGCGAACCAACGAGCAAGCATCAACTAGTCAACCAAGAATGTCGGTGAAGAAAAATATTGTCCAAATTTACTGCAGACAAGGTTGTATAAAAAAATCAAAGGAATATATTGTAACACACATGTTAAGCAAACATTTCAGGCTATGAGTCCTGGCAGGTAAACATATAAGACTGTGAGGATCGTGCAAAGGCCTTCTACTGTGTACACATTTAAGAAAGTTGCAGTTTGCACGGTTAGCATTATGCATCCGCAATTGGAACTGTGTTTCTGTCGCTCCCCATTCACGAGTAAGTTTCATTGCCATGGTTGCATTCCTATTCGTTGTGTTTTTATTTTAATTTATTTATTTATTTTTTCCAGTTTGCAAGTAAGCATTTTCAATACTAGGAGGGGTCAAAATCCTCTTGCAGAGCATATTTGTATGTGACTACTCAAAACCTACCTTCATAACACCCAGTGACATATAAAAAAGGAAATCAAATTTTCTCTTCACATACGAAGATGTTCTGCAAGAGGATTTTGACTCAGGCATCTCCAGTCTTTAAATTTTTCACTTGCAAACTAGAAAGAACAAACAGGAAACAACGAATACGAACGTAAACCTAACAATGAAACCCACCCGTCAATGGGGAACGATAGAAGCGCAGTTCCAATCGTGGTTGCAGAATCCCAAGCGCGCAAACTATAACAACAACAGGAAAGCAAGAGCAACAACAATAGGTAAACAAGAAACCAGTTAACGAGCAACGAGCGAGCATTAACCAGTGAACCAGTAATGCTACCAAAGAACAATATTTCCCATATTCACTGTAGACAACATTGCAAAAGAAAAAATAAATAAATAAAAACTAAATAGGATGAAAATGTATTGTAACGGGACTGTTAAGCAATGCAGGAATGCAACTGCAGCACCGAGACCCACCGATGAATGGGGAAGGATAGAAGCACAACCCCTGGCCTACAAACTGCAACAACAGGTCCAACTGCAGATGCAGGACCCCAACCTTGCAAATTTGAAGCAAACAAGAGCAACAAGCAAACAACAAACCATTGAACAAGCACCAAAATGCCCAACTGCAGTTGCAGGACCTCAACTCTGCAAAGTTGAATCAAACAACAATAAGCAGCGTCCAATGAACCAAGGAGAAAGCATCAACAAGTCAACCAAGAATGTCAGTGAAGAACAATATTGGCCAAATTCACTGCACACAAGATTGTATCAAAAAATCAAAGGAAAATGTATTGTAACACACCTATTAAGCAAACATTTCAGGTTGTGAGGCCTGTCAGGTAAACATTTAAGGATGTGAGGACCGTCCAAAGGCCTCCCACTACCTAAACAATTAAGAAACTTGCAGTTTGCATGGTTGGTATTTTTCAATACTGGGAGCGATCAAAATCCTCTTGCAGCCCATCTTTGTATGTGACTACTACGACCAGAGAAGCGGGATTGTAATGTTGTCTTCGTCTCATTCCTGATCGCCAATGTTCGGCACAAAACCCACCAGCAACCACAGTGACATATAAGAAAAGGAAATTGTATTTTCTCCTCACATACAAAGATGTTATGCAAGAGTATTTTGACTCAGGCATCTCCAGTATTGAAATTTCTGACTTGCCAACTGCAAATAACAAACAACAAACAACGAATAGGAAGCTAAACATGGCACCAAAACCCACCCATCAATGGGGAATGATAGAAGCGTAGTTCCAATGGCGGTTTCAGAATCCCAAGCGTGCAAACTGCAACAAGACCAACAGACAAACAAGAACAACAACAACATGCAAACAAAAAAGCAGTGAACAAGCAACGAGCAAGCATCAACCAGTGAACCAGTAATGTCGTTGAAGAACAATATTGCCCATATTCACTACAGAGAACATTGCATACAAAAAATCGGAGGAAAATGTATTGTAACAGGCCTATTAAGTAAACATTTAAGGTTGTGAGGCCTGTTAGGTAAACATTTAAGTCTGTCAGGACCACCGAAGGGCCTCGCGCTGTGTAAACATTTAAGAAAGAATGCAGTGTGGCAGGTCTGTTACGTATGCAAAAATAATTATTATATTATTTTATAATAATAAAAAATAATAATAACAATAAAAAAAAATAGTAACAATAGTTCGAACAATAGAGGCTATGCAAAAAAAAAATAGTCAAAGGACAAACTAATATGAAGTCAACTAATAAAAAATTGTCTCTCTATGCTCAAAACTTTGGATATCTAAACATTTCAAAAAAATAGTAAAAATTCAGAAAGACCGTAGATGATCAAAACTTTGGATATGCTAACATATAAAACATTGGGAATAGTGAAGCTGGTAATAAGACCTCCAACATGTTATCAAATCAGATCATGACATATATGGTATTTTTTATTATATACAAATTAATGTTTTTAGTTCTCTAGTTCCAACAATAGAGATTATGCAAATATTCTTAGTCAAAGGACAATCTAATATGAAGTCAACAAATTATCGATCGCTATAGTCCCTCTGCGCCTTTGACAAGGACTAATAAGTAACATATATGTGAAGGGAATTAAACTTTAACAAAGAATATTGCCACTCCTACTTTACCAACAATCTCAAAACCTATTGATAAATATAAATACAATTATTTAAATTAGACATTAAAAAAAAAAAGTTAATTCTATTTGAAATCAAGAATATTAAACTACAAAGATATTGAATTTAAAATCCTTATTATCCCTTTATATTACTTATCCACTAACATTTGTTTTCAAAATTGTAAGTAAGATGGTTTTAATTTTCTCGATATCTCTATTACCTTGTTTAGGATCATATTACAATTACGGTAATTTCCAAGCATTCTATTGTATTGATATCATGATTCATAGTGTCAACATTTATACATTCTTTTATATGTTATAATAAATGTGGATTTGGATACATTTGGGATTTATTATTATCTTAAATTTAGTTAATTATTTTTAATTAAAATTTAGGTATGCTTCATACATGTATTACATCAAATTCTTTTCTTTCTTTGTGTGTAAATGGTTTTTACGGAAGCTTCCAAGTCCATGTAGTAAATTTCCATATGCATTCAAAGTGAAAAAACTTGAACCTTTAAATTCAATGCGTATATTGCATGGATAGACCTTCCAAACACATGTATAAATTATATGTGATTCATTATCTTTATTTGAGAAAAACCATTCTCTCTCCCTTGCTCACCTTGGTATCATGCCTTATGTGTCATTTTTAGCTTATGGTTGGTTGTTATCTACGTGATGTAACTATGTTACTACAGTGGCATATCCCTATGTTCAAATTTAGTTTGATATCAATATTCCTCCTCCCCCTCCTCCTCTCCACCACTCTCTATCTCAATTTTGTGTGTGTTGTTAATAATGCCATGGGCATAGTGATTATGAGATAGAGGTAGTTCATAAATCATTATTAGCACCAAAAGCTTTGTCAATGTAGAAGTTGGCTTTGGGACACAAGTCCTTAGATTGCTATGATAACATCCTCTCTCACTTGGGTGCTAACACTATCGATAGTTTCGATGTCATGCCTTGTGGACTATCTTTGGCATGTGGTGGCTATCTATATGTTTTTTATGACGACGTCTTATTTTAGTGGTGTTGGGTGGGTTTTAGGCCCTTGGACCTAGTCATATATTGTCTAAATGACCTTGTTGTAAGTGATTCTAGTGACCTTGTTGTCAACATGTCTTCTTGTGAATTAGTGATTTAGTTGTGTCCAAATGGATATAGACTTAATGACTATGTACATAATGGGGATTTAATATAAGGTGACACTGTAATTATATATATATCAACATGTCTACATGAATGTAGAATCCAATCAGTTATGATAAAATGGATAATTATAAGGCCAAAGCTTTAAATGGTTATGAACATAATAGTCCTTAATTGTAAAGGTGAATATGTCTTTCAGTGGACATTAATGAGTCAACATGAGAATGTGCACGAGGGTGACTTATTTACAACATAACAATTGATTAAGATTGAGTTAAGAAGTTCAAGTATTAAGTTATTGTATGATCTTTAGTTGGTGAGTGAATAGTCGGTAGTGGGAATTATGAGGGTTTGTTAGTTAGTAGAGTATGGGTTGTTGTTCATAGCATTGGAGCATGTGGCTCAACATGGATTGTAGACGTTAGATGTTGTAGATTGGACATGGAGATGCAATTGAGTATCATGTTGGTGGGTCTTTGTAACCTTTTGATTATAATGGATGTGACTATTTAAGTGGGTTTTCTCCCAACACTCAAGTTCCTACTCAATTATCTTGCGATGTAAAGAAAATTGTATTTTCTATATAATTGAGAAATTTTTTCTGCTGGAAAAAAGTTCCTACTATATATTATGTGCCACTTATTGTGTCTTATTGTTTCATTGTGTTATTATATTTCATGCATGCATAATTTATGTTTGCATTCAACTTAATTCTAAGCTTGGGTTGGTGTCCTAGCTTACACATTGGCTTAGATAATTGAGTTTAGTTTAGATAGTTCTACATTGAACATACCCATAATAGAGTCAATACTCGAGGGACATTTCGAACAAACTTGTAGATATTTTATGTTTTGAATAATTTCTTGTGTTGTTTTGTTACTATTGTTTGATCTCATCTATGATGAGTCTTGTGGGGGAATTATGCATGCACAATTGGCTTCTTCACTAGAGGACCAAGTACGTGAGTTGTTCAATTGATTTCATCTATATACAAGAGGGACGATAACTCATACATATAAGAGGACCAACCAAAGTAGACAAACAGAAAAATGGCAATGAGCAAGAAACTTGAGTATTTAACTAAAGACTCGTTATAGAGCAACATACATGACTAATGCCAAGGATATCAAAACTTATTTGATGTCCTTCTTGAAGTTCATTTTTTATGAGTTATTTGGTGAGGGTGTTCCCTGGGGAGAACGAACATCATGTCATTGTGAAAGATTAAGAAAATGGAAGGGTGGTGATGATGCCCTTGAAGAAGACAAGATTGAGCCAATGGACAATGAAGCAATCATATTCTTGACCAAGGAGTTGAGCACTGGAGATAAAAGAAGAACCATGTTAAATAAACATCCATGAAAGGTGTTAGACATGACACCCATTCATTTGAAAATCAAGGTGAAATCCTTATGGTTAACCTTCAATAGAGATAAAGATAAAAAACTAAGGCTTAAGAGAGATAGGAGAAACTCAAAGAGCTTAATAAAATCGAGCTTAACCAAGAGAAATCACAACAACTTAAGCAAAATCGAGTGAAAAAACTAACCTAAGACACATTTATGTGATGAAGAGAAATACATATCTATAGAGGTAGTTAACATGGGATTGTAGACAATAACACTAAGCCCTACACATATTTGATGAGATATCATAGCATGAAGCTAAGGATCAAGAATGAGAGTGAAAATTCACAAAGCTACGGCTGGAGAAGTTACAAAAAGTGTCGCATAAGAAGCTCGATGAAGCCTAGGAACATAGTGGACACTACTAGTGACAATGTCATGTGTGGAAATTGGCTAGACCAGTCACATTGAGGGTTCAACCACCATATCATGTGGCAAGTAGACATGACTTATGTAGCATGTGGCGTCATACCTCATAGGATTGCTTCATCTCTTTTGATGATTATTAGAGGACAATGATTGGGGTGAGAACTCCATGACAAAAAACATAGTATGGGTGGGGACATCGTCACATTTATACTCAAAGATTGACCAAGGACAATATGAGTCAGATGACATTATAGTTTACATGGTGTGTGCACCTATAGGTTCATATCTATACAAGACATCATCAGAGTCCAAGAAGTAGACAAACTTATGGAGTTGGATAAGGGACACCTACAAAAGTCATGAGTGGACAACACACTATATGGAGGACATTTGAGGGATGATTACAAACATTAGTTGGACTTCAATCAAAGGTTTTAAAGACAAATGTTTTGATAGACAATTCTAGATAGTTTCATTTTATCATTATTGGGCTTGGAGATACATTATGAGTATTAGTGATGATGAGCTTTGAATGGTTGAGGATAGGACTCAAATGAAGATGAGAGGACATCGGAGGACAATAGGTAAAGGGAAAAGAGGAGACTAGATATTCTAAGTTGATCGCTTTCGAGGACCTAGTCATGGACAAAGAAGAATGGACATAGAGGGAAGGTCATTGGGTGGCTAACACACTACTTTCGAGAGGTCCACTATGGCTAGCAAAGAGAAGGAAAAGGATAAGGAATACATAAGACATGGTTAAAATCTAGACTGAATGTGTTGAGGTTAAAGACTTAGCACACAACGAGTTCAACAAAGACATTCGATGAGTGATGTCAAGATAATGAGGTTGAGAGGGTACAAACATTTAATTAGGGAATAGATGAATGTTGTCTAGGCTTTGGGCCTTTTACATGGTCATATTGTGTCTATATAACTTTGTTTTAAGTCATTCTAACACTAAGTTTGACTTCATCATTAAATGCCTACATGCCTTCTTGTGCATTGGTGATTGAGCTTAGCATGTCTGGGTGGATGTAGCTTAATTAATGACTATGTATGTAAAGGGTATTTGTTGTAAGTCAACACAGTATATCTGGTCAATGTGCTTTCATGGCCACAACCTCCAAGAATTATGACATAATGGACAATTATGAGGTCGATGCTTTAAATGGTTATGAACTGAAAATCATTAACTGCAGACGTGACTATGTCCCTTAATGAGCATTAATGAACTAATCTAAAAGTGTGACTATGTTACAAATCCTCTCCACTTTTATAGAATAAAAAAAATTAGAAACCCAAGAGAGACTTCATGCAATGATGCCAACCATTTAATGATTAAGCCAAAGAAAGAAATGAAAGAATAATAAGAATCACAAGACACATCATTCACAAAGTAGTCATATCGACAATTATAATTAGTAATTATAGATTGGTTAAATCAAAAGAGTAATCTTCAGGCGGTTGACATTGAAGGATGGAAGCTAAAAACCAGGGATCTGACCACCTTCTTTCAAGGTATTAGCTTCCATCATATTTATAGGGATTTCAATAAGGAGGCAGACTTATTATCTAAACAAGCTCTCTTGGAATCGGAAGGCAGATTATCTTTTTACCAATGGGTAGGTGGGGTTGGAGGACCACTTACTCATATAAATATCTTTGAAACTTCTTCAGGATGAAGTGTATCTGGTTTATATTTCAGTTGGTAGTGGAATTTATTATATGTTTTGTAATTTTGAAGTGTTAAACTTTTTTTCCATTGTTTATTGCCTTTTGGCTTTTTCAGGATTATTAGTTCATATTATGGCTAGTTGTGGGCGCTTTTGTATTGAGTTGAACATAATGATACAAATTTATATGGATCCTTGATGTTGTAAAAAAAATTATACTTTAATATAATTTTGAGTGAATTTTCTATTGGAAAAAAAAGCTCATGTTTTATATGGATTTGAGCTAGTTACATTCCATGATTTTTCTTAGAATGTCTCATGGATTAGAGTCAAGGTCCAAGGGTTAAGATTTAGTGGGCTAGTGGTTAATGATTTAGTGGTTTAGTAGTCAAACATAGTAGACCATAATAAACTAGTTAGCCATAAACATTGTCAACCATAATAAAGTAGTTAAACCTAATTAAACACAGTTAACTATGGTCAACAATAAACTAGTTAACCATAATTAAATGATATAGTTAATTATGGTAAACCATGCAACACTATAATCAATCATAGTTAAATGCACACTCTCAACCCCAACCCCTCCTCACAAGGGTGGGGAGTGAAAGTGTGCATACTAGTCAATCATAGTCAATCATGGTCAACCATAATCATTAACCATGATTCAATTGGTTAATGGGTTAGGGGTTAGGTCGGTTAGTGGTCTAAGGTTATGGGGTTAGTGTGTTAGGGTTAATGGGATAGTAATTTGAGGTTAGTGAGTGAAGGGTTAGGGGTTAGTGGGTTGCTAGACAATCACAGTCAAACGTAGTCAACCATCATTAGTTAGTCAAACATAATCAAATATAGTCAACAATATTGAACCATGGTTAACTATGGATAACTGTAGTAAATCATAGTCAACCATACAAAACTATAATCATTCATGTATTTAAACATAGTTAACAAGTCAACCATAATCATTGGTAATGGGTTACTAGTTGTGGTTTAATTGGGTTAGGGGGTTAGTGGTCAATGGCTAAAGGTTAGCATGATCGAGGGTCAGTGTATTAGGGGTTAGGGGTTAGTGGACTAAAGGTTTCAAATTATTGGGTCGGGGTTTAGTGGGTTTAAGGCTAGGAGTTAATGGGTTTGTAATGCCCACCAAAAGAAAAATAAAGTTCATTAAAAGTATAATGTATATCAAAGTAGATTTAACTACAAAGATACAACAATAACCAACAAAGATACGCCATATCTATATTAAGCAACCCAAATACAACATATCTACAATTACCTATAAGCAACAAATTGAATTTTAAATAATAGGCTACAACATCAACCATGCAACCCCACATCTAAACTAACCAACAAACACCACATCAATGATAGAATCCAATAATACAAATAATAAACCACTAATAACTCAAAATGTAATTGCATTAATTGGAAAACAAGGAATTTAAATAATTACTCAGAAATAGGAAGTTAAAAACTTGAATTACAAAAAAATAACAGCAGACCAGCTCCAACCAGGCAGTAGTCAACAACAACAATAGAGGTGGACAATGAGATTTTGGGGACAACTCTCCTCCCAACCTACCCCTTAGTTAGAGAATGAGATCCCCCAAGCCCTCGGACATTAATGCTACATTAGCTATCGCACAATACCTCCCTTGAGACTCCTAGCCTCAAGTACCCATCCAACAAGTATTCATCCAATAAAAAATCTTCTCCAAGGCAATGTGAAGGAACAATTAAAAAATGGAATACCCTTCCATGCTTCTCCATTCCCCATATATCTCCTAAGTTTAGCCCACAATAATAAATAGATAAAATATTTGTTGTCATGCACACCTCCACTTGTCATTCTTATGTACAACTAATTTCTTTTCATATTCTCTTTAAATATTCTTCTAGAGTGCACTTATACATACATACATATACGTACACACATACATACATGCATTTTTTCTAGGTGACATATCCCAGGGAAAACCCCTAGGCACTTCCCCTCATTTTGAGGATGGTACCAAGGGTAAATCTTATAAGTTTTAAACCTGTGAAGTAAAGCAATGCATATAGATTCTAAGCAAAACATAAATTAATCAATGGCTCACACATATAGTTCACAAAGATTTACGTTGGAAACCCGTAACCAAGAGAAAACCAGCCTTCCTTGGTGCTACACCTCTCAACTCTATTGCATTAATTTCATCATTCGCAATACAATATATACACAATATTTTAGGTATTCCACAGCTACCAAAATCCTAATCCCTTAATCTGAGATTAATTTAGAAAACCGTTAAAAATAGCAAAAACGCTAAAATAGCAAACACCACCCCCAAAAAAAAATTGGGGTGTTGCCCTGAATGATCCACACAGCCAGGGGGGACACTCTTGTTATAGAAATCTTTTCCTCACCCCATGCAATCTTGCACAAAAGGCCTTTTTCCATTTCCCTATGCAGACTTGAAGTCCCTTTTTACAAATCCCAGAGCTAAAAATATAATTTTTCCACATATATGCACCTTGCCTACTATACAGCATGCGTATACGCAAGTTGCACCACTACAGCCCGTGTACATCAGGAAATGTGCCCAAAATTGAAAAATGGCATCAGGTTTCCATGTCACGTCACGAGATCAATGATCCTTGACCTTCCATATACTTGAAACATTCTGACTCGGCCCTTCAATTCCACTTGAAGGCTATAAATAGGCCAAATCCGAGCTATGGAAAGGGGAGAAAGAATTCAAATTTTAGAGCAAAGTTAATCTGGAGGAATTATTCACTTCACATTGAGTCTGCATCCCTTTGTCCTTTAAGTTTGAACACATTGTTCAGCCCCCAAGCTCTTTCCTTATTGATTGAGAACTTCATTGTCTCTGTTATATGAGCTTACCTTTGGTGGAGGATTGAAGTGGTGGGGGCCCAGCTGGAAGGAACTTAGTTTCTTGGTTACGAACCGTGTCAACATGGAAGTCTGTAGCTTATTCACTTCTGTTGATTATATCTTAATAGAAATACTCTTTTCTCATCCAATTAACATCTTGCAAATATTTGAATTATTATTCCATGGGCGTATTTGTTATGAATGTTGATGGATTGTGTTATTGAATATGCTAACATCATATATTATCACCATATGCTTGTGTTATGTGGTTGTTGAGAACTAGTTGAAGGTATATTTCTTTGGGTCAAGTGCTCAACGGTGGACTTCATCGAACGTCTGGACGAGGTAGTATTTGTATCTTGTCTTGTTAGAATATTTGTTTATATAGCATACTTGAGAGTAGAGTTGATTTCTGCAGTCATTTTTGTCTGTTGTGGTTTACCCCTAACCATAGAGAGATTTTCCTCGTAACAGAATTGGCAACCATACTGGGGATTGAATCTTCTTTTTTGGGGGTTTGAAGTGTTTTTCTCCTTAGATTGCTCTCGTTCATATTGAGTTTCTTGTCGTATGATTGCTTGACAACCTCTGTTCACTCTGGGTCTGAGTCTTTCAGCCTTCTCATTGGCCTAGCTATGTTTTGACACATATATGCGGGTTTTTGATTGACAGTCGCATGCATACGCATGTTGTCCTTTTGCAAGATGCATACATACGCGCTTTTCCCTTGAACAGTCATGTACATCAACCTTTGATGCTTGTTTACTGGGCTTGGTGGTTGTTGGGTAGGTTTTGATGATTGTTGAGTCTTCTTGGGTCTTTGTAGTGACTGTTAATTGTCTGTGGAATGACAGGAAACCTGTCTTTGGTTGAATTTTTCGGCGGTGCCTTTCTCATCATCTTTTCATTTTGATTGTCCTTGCACCTTGGGCTGGTTGTTTTGCTCCTTGATATCCTACTTGGGTTGTCTCTGTCTATACACAATAGAGTCTTTATATCAAGTTGTTGTTCAGTCCTTGCATTTTCATTTTTCTTATATTGAAAATAAAAAAATATTAGGCATTTTACATTGATTGGCATTTTGATCTCTCGAGTCTTTGTCATTTATCTTAGTGCATGTAAACAAAGATTGCACTTTTATTTAGAACTGTAGAATTGAATTGAAAATTGCATTTTTAAGAAGCATGTCATTTATTGGAAATTGATGTCAGGACTTTGCATTGTATTCATATTCATTTATTTTACTTGCTGAGTCATAACATCATTAGTTTCATGACCACACCTTTTAAGTAATCAAGGCCATTAAAATTAATGCTATAATTTAAAATTGATTAGTAACGATTTTATTTTCTAGGGTGCACAAACTAGCTTAGGATTTAGTGCCTTGGTATAGGATTTTGTGAGTAAACTTCTCCAAAGCTATTAAATCAACATATGTGTATGACTAAGGGAGTGCATAAATCCATTGTATAATCGGTAATATCCGGAGGCTCCACTTACATCGGAGCTAAGCACGAGGTCATGTGAGGTCGGTTGAAGGGATATCCCCCCAATATCTTCTTAGCGTCAGATATATTTCTGGGGATCTATTAGTATATGGGGATCTTGCTAGTGCCCTTATCTCCGTGAGAGGCGATGCTTTCAAGGTTTCGGGATTTGCTACCCTGCCCATACAGTGGACTTGACTTACAATTGTTCGCTTATGCATCAGCTATACCATGGTTGATTAGTTGCTTGACTGAGGTGCCACATAGGTTACTTGCATGGGTTATTCTGTAGGTACCCTGGGTCAGATAAGGGTCGGATAACACACAACCTTTATGGAGGATTACCTCTCCGGGGGATCTGATCAATTGGTTGTTAAGCCCACGAGAACCCTTATAACTGTTTTTGTTTCCTCCAATCTTTAGCAGTGGAGTCTCAGGCCCCTCTTGGGTGAGGCATACCTACTTTAGAGAGGGAGGGCCCTTTCAACCACTTTATCATGTTTGTGTGCATATTGGTCGTTTGATTATTTTTGGTGTGCTCTTTGATTATTAGTAGACCTTTGAGATTTTATATTGTGCCTTAAGTTTTCATTATCATGGATAGTGGAGTTCCTTTGACTCCCTCATTTAC